>JBBPSY010000025.1:11007-39274 GCA_038093855.1 Rugiboletus extremiorientalis
CAGGCAAGACATTTTAAATTGGGCCTCAAATTAACCTAGATGTCAGGAGCCCCTCAACAGTCCCGGAAACGAAAATATCGCTCAGTATGAGCTCATGACAGTGCATGACTGTTAGCCACATTGATACCGATTCATGCAGGATGGCACAACCCCCACCTGGGTGAAACGGACCATCGATGGTCCAGGTATCTGGGCTAGCTGTGTGAAGGGGAAGGAAAGGCAAACCGTCGGTGAACTGTATGATCTGTTTGAGTCGGTAAGGACCCTCCGTTGCTTTTAGATCTCGTGTGCCAACCGTGATCAGCTAGCCAGCGAACTGTGGCCAGTGGAAGAACAGGATCAGGCCGGGGGATGCCATGCCTCAGACGATGAAGACGACCTTGAAGCCCTGGTTGCACAAGAGCTTGCTGCCATCAAACGTCCGCGGACAGATTTGAAGCGATTCGGTTGGTAGTGGGCGGTTTCTTTATGTCGTCGCATCTTGATCTCCTGTTCTAGTTAATTGCCAGACGAATACTCCTTGCGGTAAGCACGTCAACGTTCGACGCCGACGCAAAGCTAACTTCGTTCAGTGCTCTTTATTTCTTGCAGGCCTCCAATAGATCCGGTCAAGCTCATTGTCACGCATGCCGAGAATGTCCGAACGACAGGCGTGGCGAGGACGAGGTACGCATAGTACCAGCATTCCAAGATTCGTCCGGTCACATCTTTGTCACATTCAAGGTATACCCACAGGCTCATCCCGGTCTCTGGATCTTGTCTGGCAAATCTCCCAGAGATACATTCTCTGTGTCGACGTGTATTTGCGTCGTTTTTCGCAGGAGTTGAGGCAAGTGCTGACACCCCCCAAGTACACAAGGTGAGTTCGCGGACAGTGTTTCGTTGGTCCCCATTTACGAGGCGTTTGTTGTCAAGTACAAGATTGAACTCCGAGTGAGAAATCATAACACGTTGACTAGGATGGGTATTATCGAAGAAATAGCAAAGTGCATGCCTGAAAACTACGTAGTCGACCTTGACAATCCAGATGTATTCGTCCTCGTGGAGGTTTTCAGGGTGTGTCGTATTGTCATTCTGTCCTCGTACCAAACGACTGAGGTGCTGGTTTCAGAGCGTATGTGGTATGAGCATCCTGAGGGACTATTACAAGCTCCACAAATTCAATGTCATGACGCTAGCTAATGAGAAAAATGTAGTAGAGGACTTCAAGCCTGAAGTGGGTCGTGTCCAGGGCAAAGAGTTGGAGTTGGGCGAAGTCGTCTCAACATGCGTTGCTAGTACATAGGGGGGGGGGGGCGGGGAGGGAGTGTAACAGTGCGTATATATCGTTGTATGTGTCTGATCTAGTCCATGTGCATGAGTATCAGACCCAGTGTTTGATCCTTACTTTACATTGTGAGGTAAAGTCAAGCCCTACTTGATTTGGGAAGAGTGTACCTGTACAAGCGGCCGCAGCGACATACCACTCATTAACGTGTGGTCACTTCCTACAACATGGCGGATCCAGTGGACTCGATGCTCGATCTGATGCGGCGCCTACCGCCCACTCGCGTAGAAGAGAACATCAACTCTCTCATCCGGATCTGCCCTGACTACGCCGACGATCTTCTCGGGAGTGTTGACCAGCCACTCAAAGTCTTGACGGATCGTGCGACGGGGAGGGAATTTCTTGCCTGCGATTACAACAAAGACGGTGACAGTTATCGGTGAGCGTACTTCATGGCATCGTGGCACGCGTTGTACGATCACTAGGCTCGCATTCCGAGTGTCAATCGTTGCCTTGCAATCGTGTCCCTTTTCCTCCGACGATGGAGTAGGCTTTTGTACCGTATGACTGACACATTTCTCTAGATCCCCGTGGTCCAACGAGTATGATCCTCCTCTAGAAGATGGAACCACCCCAAGTCCGAAACTACGCAAGCTGGAAATTGCGGCAAACGAGGCCTTTGACACTTATAGGGAACTGTACGCGTTCCAGCTGCCGCGTTTAGTACGACTCATATACACCCTACTATCATGACAGGTATTATGAAGGGGGGGTCTCTTCTGTTTACCTCTGGGAGCTCGAGGACGGTGGATTCGCTGGCGTGGTACTGCTAAAGAAGGGTGGGTACGCGGCGGCTCCTTAAGTTGACGAGCTGTGTTTCCGTACCCTTCGCTCCGGTGACCACGGACAAGTGATACTGACGGAGCATCCTCCCAGTGATGGACCCTTCGAGCCCAGATGAGCCGTCAGGATCGTGGGACTCCATACACGTCTTTGAAACAGCGGAACGCGGGAGGCAAGCTCACTACAAGTTGACGTCCACGGTTATGCTCCAGCTCGTCACACGGCGCACCGAAGATTCTCAAATCTCTGCCGTTGCTAGTCAGGAGAAGAAAGCTTCTGATCACGGCTCGAAGGCGTCAGGAGAAGTCAGTTTGAGCGGAAGCATGACTCGACAGGTGAGTTGCAAAAACCTCAAGCTTCTGAATTCAAGGTTTCCTGACTTCTTGCATCTTTTACGGTGCAGACGGAACAAGACTGGCCCCTGCAGGATTCTTCGTCGCATATAACCAACACAGGAAGGATGATCGAGGAGATGGAGATCAAAATGCGTAACCTTCTTCAAGAGGTCTACTCCTTCCTACTGATAGAACAATAATTAATATGACCACCCACAGGTGTACTTTGGGAAAACGCGTGACATCGTGTATGATCTCCGCAGTGTGGATGATCTAGACAAAGCAAGAAAACAAAGGGAATTGCAGAAAGAGCTTGTCGGGTTTATTAAGCGGTGAATCCGATACCTTATAATGGCATGTAATCACTGCACGAGTATAGCGAATATCGCAACAGCGACAGTGTGTCGAAATACATCAAGGACCCGCTAGTTGAGCATCAGCGATGGGATTGGCATGTATTGTTATCTAGAAACTAGATTCAGGCATCGTTTCACACCGGCGAGCTTATATCCTACCTGGGTGAGTTTCATTTCGGCGAGGGGTCTGTTTTTGTTGTTGACAGGGACGCGCTCCATCAGGTCCAAAGTAGAGTCGGCGCCGTCAATCACCTTCCCAAAGACCGTGTACTTGCCGTCAAGATGTGGTTGTTTTGCGTATACGATGAAAAACTGGGATTTATTCGTATCCGGTCCGGAGTTCGCCATAGCAACCATACCACGGTTGTTGAACTACCAGTGTAAGACATCACGGAGCCAGATGTCAGCGGGTGAAAACTGCATGCGAGAGACTCCGTGCCTTGAGCGTTGATCGTATCTCGTCTCCAAAAGGTTTACCCCAAATGCTCTGGCCACCTTTGCCCGAACCCGATGGGTCACCCGTTTGGATCATAAAGCCTTTGATATTCCGGTGAAATATGCATCCGTCATAGTAACCGGACGCGCAGAGGGCCAGGAAGTTCTGGGGGCATGGGAATGAGGTGGGAGATATGAATTACTACGGTGGAATTACAGACTTCTGCGGTTTTCGGTACGGCTTCGCAGAATACCTCGATCTTGAATAAAATGGTAGCAGTGTTCGGGTGGGATTTGGTTAAACGTACCTTGAGTTCGCCATGGGAGGTGTGGAGTGTTACAGACTGGCAGACGGGACGGTGAGTATATGCGCGATGGTGGCGGATCGGAGTGAACTGACCATGGCGTGACAAGTGTAACGTGTGACTGTCTGATCGTGATTACTAGGTGACAATATTATTCCGCTTTGCCAAGCCCCCGGTGAACGCGCCTCCGCGTGGACCACAACGAGCGAAACTACCGTTCTTTACCTTCGACCATCATCATGATGCGAACACCCTCTATCCGCAGCCAGGACGATCCCCTCGCTATTGCAATCCGTCCCCCTTCCACCGAGTCCGAAACGGACCGCCAACTGCGTCTGCAACAAGAGGCAGAGGCTCGCCGCGTATCAGAGCAAATCGATGAAGAGCTCAGAATCGAACGTGAGAAGCTGAAAAAGTCCAAGGGCGACGTCAAGGTGACATTTATTGTTTATATTATCACTCTATTCGAGGGGGCTGAGTGTTCTCGGTTCCCCAAGTTGCTGCTCTTGGGCCAGGCTGAGTCAGGCAAGTCAACGCTGCAGAAGCAATTTCAGCTTATGTACAGCCCAGCGTCGCTCGAGAGTGAGCGCATGTCCTGGAGAACTGTTGTGTATTTCAACGTCGTTCGTTCTATCAACAAGATCCTCGTCACCTTGGAGGTGTGGGATGACATGGACGATGGTTCCGACTCCCATAGTACGCTGGAACGCCAAGAACTGAGCCAGGATGATTCTCTTTTGGTCGGGACATCTCGCGCCAGTTTCGCTGGTTTGCATGGCGATGTTCTCTCTTCGAACGCGGAACCTCCCAGCCCTATAGCTACAAGTCCTACAAAATCCTTCTCCATCTCAGATTTGCGCCGCCGCCTTCTGCCCCTCGTAAATACCGAGCTCCGACTGGGTGATCGGCTTAGCGGTGGAATCTCTGTGTCGGGATCTGGCAAAGGAGAAGTCTACGTTCGTAGTGGCTGGCAGGCCACCGTCCATGCGGGCCAGAAGCTCATTGGAAGGCGATCGAAAAGAGCGGAGACGGAAAACGCCGAGCCGTTTGTCGGGCGTCCCGGTACAGCTACGTCGACTAATGCCGATTCGGATGCCCTAGTCGATGAAGTCGCTGCGATGTTAGAACAGGCGCAGGAGGACATAACAACCCTTTGGGAACACTCGACTGTCCGTGCTCTGATGTCAAAGAGAAAGTTGAAGCTCGATGAGTGGTCGGAATTGTAAGTTGGCGGATATATGCGTGCATTTTGCTAACAGTCCGCCTCTGTAGCTTCTTAAACAATATTGCTCGCATCTCCGCCCGAGAATATATCCCGTCGACAGGTGGGCTCTAACGGATCTGGTTCATGCCATGTTTGGCTGATGCGCAGCAGATGACATCCTACACGCCCGTATCCAGACAATGGGCGTTGCCGAACATATCTTCGATGTGGATATCCACGGGAAAATAGTGTCATGGCATCTGTTTGACGTTGGTGGCGCTAGAGGCCAGCGTCACTCGTGGGTGCCATATTTTGATGATGCAAACGCCATCATTTTTGTCAGCCCAATCAGCGCTTTTGATCAGGTACGCTTCCTCCCAACAAACATCTCTAGCTTATCTCATGCACTGGAATACAGTACCTTGAAGAAGACCCTCGCACAAACCGTATTGACGATTCCTTGCAACTCTTTACACAGATTTGTTCAAATCAGCTCCTCAAAAAGGTCCACTTAGTTCTGTTCCTCAGTATGTCTGATGCACGTATTCCAAGAATGAGGTCTAAATAAGTGTTCGTTCGACAGACAAAACAGACATCTTGAGAAAAAAACTTGAGCAAGGCTTGCCAGTCTCAAAATAGTAAGTGTCTGTCGCGCTGTTATCTCGTTACTCACGTGGGAACAGTATCTTGTCTTACGGCGATCGTCCCAACGAGTACGAATTCGTGGTACAATACTTCCGTGCACATTTCCTTCAAGTCCACAGGAGGAATAACGAGAACCGACGAGTCTTATACACTCACTTGACCAATGTCACGGTTAGTGCCCTCCTTGCTCCGGGATACGCTGCATCCCACTGACGTGCTTGGCTATCCCAGGATACGAAAGCTACGCAAAGTATCATTGGTAACGGTAGGTACCCAACTTAGTGAGAGTGTTTCCCTTTCTCATCAGAGACATCATTCAGTGCGGGATTCCATTTTCCGGGGTTACTTGCAGTCTGCTGCCTTGGTCTGATTCTCCCATCACTTCCGTCTCCCCATGAAAGATTCCAGCACATTTTCTTGTGTTTATAAGTCATTCCGAACATATCTTCCTGCATGCCGAAGTTTCTCATACACTACACTAGTCACGTTTGTGTTGCCACTATTTTCAGTTTGCGTCGTGCATTTCTGACGTCCGTGCCGTTGTTTATGTTTCCTCCCTCTTCGGTAAAGAGATGTTAAGTCTATCGCACTTGTTCATATCATTGCTGCTTTCGTCGCGCAAATGCCCAGATCCACGGCATGTTCTGTACCACATCTGCGGTGATCCACTGTAACTTTATTGGGTCTCCTCCGACCAAGTGCTACCCCCGTGCGTTGTATATGACATGCTTGTGAACGGGGTTTGACTCGGGCCCTCCTTGCTCTCCTCCAACCCTCCTCGTTGCATCGTCCAGAGCTGCCACCGCGGATCGGATTCAGCTTTTCGGTCCCATTTCTGTTTCGACGTGATCAGTTTGATCACTTGATGATCTTGTCATGGAAAGCGATTGTGAACCCCTCAAAGTCACATTCTTTCCTCCACTGCATCATCAACGCAGAATATGGATATTGGACATTCTTCGGCGTAAACGACTCACCGAGGTTCGTGCAATAGTGTGGACCGATGATGTTGGTCCCCCGAAGGGAGCGTAATCACTGATACAAACATGCACAGATTCTAGATATTGGATGTGGCGAAGGTGCCCTCCTTGCAACACTCTGCCAGCCCGCCCCATGGCTGAGAACGAGTCACTTTCAAGACGAGGATCACGAGCTGTCCTCATTGTTTTGCAACGTCGACCTGAATGAGGACGATACCCCCGATCTGCACGCTACGCGCATCGTAGGACTTGACATTTCGTCCACCCAACTGGAAATCGCTACTCAATACACATCTCCGATATCAGTCAACCCTCTCTATACGCGCTGGGAGCCCTTGAACGTCGAGCTGTGGCAAGGGAGCGTCGACGCAATCAATCCGGCGTTCATCGACATGCAGTGCATCGTTGCCAGCGAACTGTAAGGTCTCATTCCGTCATCCTGTTGTTCCGTCCAGCTGATAGCGTTTGGTGGGGTGTGCGTAGCATCGAGCACCTGACAGACGACATTCTCGTTCAGGTCGCCCCCGTCGTACTTGGTGTGTACCAACCACGCATGTTCCTCGTCACTACGCCGTCGTACACTTTCAACCAACGATGGTCCCCACCGGGAGCTGTAGATCCGAAAGGGTGCCCCGACCCGACTGGCCGCACGGGTCGCGTATTTCGGCATCCCGACCACAAGTTCGAATGGACCGTTGACGAGTTTGTCCAGTGGTGCGAGAGTGCCGCGCGCCAGTGGGGATATGCGGTAGAGACTACAACTACGGGGGTACCTAGAGAGCAGGACCCTTGGGGACGGGAGGGGCTGTTGGGCGGCGCCACCCAGGTAGCATGTTTTAGGCGGTTGGACGACCGTCTCTCCCACGCAGCAAGGGAATATGGAGCACGAACCGTTCGTAGTGCGATTAAAGAACACCACACATTAGTGGCGAAGCACCACCACGACGCACACCCTCGCGCAGGGTATCCTTCGACCTTGAAGGAAATCGAGGAGGCAATGGTTCTCAGGTTTCAACAATGGAGAGAGATGAGCCTCGGGGTTCAGGAACTCTGGTTCGCAGACAACCTACCAGTCTTGTGTGGTGGGTCCATGGAAGTAATGCTCGACGCTGCGGAGCAAAGTACCCAGCTAGAGTTACAGAAAGTTGCGGGCGAACGGCGTGTAAACTGGAAGATTCAACTGGTTGGGAGGTTTGCTAATCGGTTTCCAGAACAAATCACGCCAATGGAGAGTGAAGGTATCATCTGCGAGGATGATGAACCAGACTGTGATATAGGAGAGAGCTCGTTCGACTCTGGCGTACACATGGGTGTGACCTATGAGAATGCTCCATGGTGCCCTGAATATGTTGATTGGAGTTCATTCGGTGGAGATGAGGACAGCTGGGCCACAGATTAAGGCAAATGTCTGGTAGATAGTGCCCGCTCAGAGGGGAAAAGAAAAGCCATGGGTTTCGTTGACTCGACAGAGTGTTGGCTTGAAGTTATGGAAATGAATCTAGATTAGTATCTAACCCGTGTACATCTAACAGAACTGCGCTTTGTCAGGTCAAGTCAGGGAAGCAAGTATCCAACCGACTGGTATTGGAGCTACAGGCAGGCATAGAGTACCGGTCCTTCAGACCTCCTGCGTAGATTTATAAGGCACTGTAACGCATGGTGAGTGGGGGCCGCGCGGCGCGGGGACGCTTTGTACTAACCAATGAGAGGATGTAGCTGAGCCATGTAGGTGACCATCCACATGAGATAGCAAGAGGCAAGGGTGAGTAGAATGGCAGTTCGAATAGTTCTGCATTGGCAGTAGGCTGAGTCGCTGGGTGTTCATCCAATTCCAGGTTACCACTCACGTTTGCTGGGGACCCTTCGGGATGAACAAGTAGCCACAAGTCATCAGACCCAGGACAATGACGAGAATGAAGATGAGAGGGAATACTGAAGCCATGATTGATTCAGCAGTTCTCGCTCAGGTTGTGTCTTGCTCAAGTCATGTGATAAGTAACCACACTCGGCCAAACAGACAGCGGAAATGAGCTGTTCCAATAAACCATCTACTTATTACGTGTAATAAGGTAGGAGACATGTCTATCAATCAAACGCCCGACGTCGATAGCAGACATTACGCGGTTTCTTGGGCATCGTGATCATGGTCTAGATCGAGAAATGTTGAACGCCTGTCATAACAAACACCAGGCAACAAGGGCACGTACATGATAATTGTGCTCCGGCAAGGGTTGATCCAGCCTGACCTCTACTTTGCGCAACAATGTCGCAAGAACGGTTCCAAGTTGCAAGTATGCGAACTAGGCAAAGAACATGTAAGCCAACGTTCTGCAAAGATGGTCATGACCCACCTGCTCGCCAATGCAACGGTGTCGGCCAGCACCGAATGGTTGGTATGGACTATCTGTACCCTTGCTCACGGCGCCGAACCCGTAGTCGACCTTCTCGCCATTTTCATCTGAATATGATTTGAAAGCCTGAGCTGCAATACCTTCGGGATCGCTCCACCGAGTTGGATCCCAAGTGTCTGCGTTGGGCCATATTTCCGGATCAACCTGGCTGACACTTGAAGAAGCAAGAACGTAGTAACCACGGGGTATGACATATGTGTGGTCTTTCGATGGCGCAGCAAGCGTGGGCGGGACGGGAACATCGGAGCGAACGTAACGCATAATACTGTGAATAGGTGGGTGGAGGCGAAGCGTCTCACGAATAACAGAATCCATGACAGGCAGTTCACGGAGTTCCTCGTAGGTCATACTCCTGAATGAGCCATCAGGATTACCGAAGTTTTTCACCTGTTCTTGGTAGAATTCCTCCCTGAATAGGTCGGTGAATAGAAAGCGGTAGGAAAATAAAGGGACGCTTACTGTACTTCCAGGTTTTCTGCAAGGTGAAGGAGTGCCCAAGAGCCAGTTGCTGAACTGGTGTGTTGGCCTGCCATAAGAAGCGCGATCAAGATATGGGCGATCTCATGATCCGGAAGTGCCCTGCCGTCCCGATACTTTTGAGAGATAAGCGCAGAAATCATATCTTGTGCATCCTGTCGCAAGTGAGTACAAGATGGAACACAGTGAAAATCTGGACTCACAACACAGGACTCCCTGCGCTTCCGGATGATGTCAACATAGAACTCACTCATCTTCTTGTGAGCTTCGTCACGTTTACGGTAACTCTCCAAGGGAAGGTTGGGGAAGAGGAAGTTGAGAGGCGTAAATCCACCATCCAGTGCGTTGAACAATTCCGAGAACGACTTGTCCAAATTTTCACGAACCTCGCTACCTTGAAGTGTCCGCGATGCAGTCAAAATCGTGATTTGCGCCATAATGTCTGTAGCATCGAAACGTCCCCATTCATTGATATCGTTCATTTGGAAAATCAAGAATGCTAGATCCGTCTTCATGAAGTGGTCCACCTCATCTTCGATCATACCGACATAGGCGCGAAAGTTCTCGGTCGAGAGACCAACTTTGACAAATTTCTTTTGCTCCATGAACACTTCGTTGGGGACGTCGTAGACAACGTCTTTGCCGAAAACTGGCGTCGTGAGATGCTATGGAATGGTGAGCAGGCAATAACACGGTACAGGGCCATACATACCTTGTAAGCATCCTCTGCCGAGAATGCCATGGATTTCCCACCGAGAATAAAGTTATTGCCCTTGGGACCGAGCGCGACAGTAACTTTACGACCCAACAAAACAAACGTGAAGATGTTCCCATACTTCCAAGGACGACATGGTCAGACAAAGAACTAGCACGAGATTGTATTGCAGCATACCTTTTCTCTGCATTGGGCGAAAAAGTTCAATGGGTCATTGCCGTATGAAATTGCAGAACCAAAGATGGGTACAAAGTGGAACACCTCCGGAGGCAGCGAAGGATCACGAGGAAGAATCTACGTACTTGTCAGCTTGGTTCAGCATACATCACCGGGTACATACCAGCTGCCTGAGAACGTTCAGGAAAATGGCAATGAACGGCGAATAAACGAGTAGGACGAGAATCGCGCGTCCTGGCGAGTTTGTGATATAGTTTTGGACGGATTCCAGCGCAGTGGCCACATAGCCCGGGGACGCGCTATTGACCAGCATTGAGGACGAAAGTCCAATAAAAGAAGGATGAGAAACAAACTCCTTGAAGACGACCACACGGTGCCTTTTCTACCATGGGCAGATATACGTTGCTTAGTCAGCATATTTTTTTGACAAAATCAGACCATCCCGATAGTGTCACGTAATTGGATAAATACCCCCTGTTCTCAGACAACGGTCGCTTGCAGTGGGCAAGCTGACCCCTAACCAGTCGCAGTCTACGAATGTGCACCATTGCAGGCACACAAGGAGAATGTTTATCGGGCAGGACTGTGGGATTGGATTGAATTGACTCTCAAGGTGGTGGCGAGGATCCTCTTCGGAGCGTCGCCGAGCTTTATAGCATTCACGCTTGAGAGATTGATCATTCAAACGTTTGAAAAAGGGTGTTTGAAAAAACCGGCGTCTTCAATCTAATCACAATAAAGGGTAGTGCCGGTGTGAGAATTTGGTCTCCAGGACAAGAGTTGTGAAGCATAGCTTTATTTGTGGTAGAGCTAAACAGATTATATTGTACCGTGTTTTTTCTTTCGCGTACCTGGGGGCATGGTAGTATGTACTCTAAGTTTTTAATCCTCTCGTAATGATAGGTGGAGTCGTGGTTGGGGACCCAGTTCAACCGCCTTTACCCGAACTTTGACAACGTCACCAACTCCCAACGCCTCGCTCGACGGCGCGGGTAATGAGCCAAATAGTCCAAGCGAAGGTACATGGCAGGTGAATGAGCTCGCCGTCCCGGTCCCATCGAGGCGCGCGCCGGAAACGGTGGCATTTAGAAATCGTAATGGATCATGGCGGTCGGGTGCTGGGTGGGGGGTTTCTATGAAACGTTTGAGGTACAAGTGGGACCAGAAGTCGAGATGAAGCCTCTCTGCCCGCTTGTATTCCTTCTCCTTTTTCTTGATCTCAGGCGCATACTCCTCCAGCCAGCTCGGTGAGAACAGCGAGGCATTTGTCCCAGGGTTAAGGAGCGCGTGCTTGATCTGCCAATGTGCCACCAGGTCGTTGTATCTCCGTAGTGGCGACGTGACACGGATATAACCTTCGCGGTCTGGAATTCCCATGCTCCAGTGCATCGCAGGCTCAAGTGTGTGCTCAACCGGGGGTATAAATAACTTGGACTTCTGCACCGCATAGAAATCCACATAGCCATCCCCATCCTGCATCGCGAACAACTTCTGGATGGCTTGCTGGTCTCCAAGACATACAGGCGGCTTGGATGTTCTTCTAAGCACTGGAACCCCATGTTCTGAGGACCAACGAGAAGCCACGCGACATGCAGCCTTCATACATTCTGAGACAACCATGCGTGCGCCAGAACTTTGCATTTGCTGTGCTACGACCTCATAGGTTAAGGACGGGAAACCGCGGAAACGATAGGGATCAGGGCAGTCCGTAGAGGTGCCGACGAGAGGTTTGGGGCTGATAGTGACCCTTGCCTTGGACAAAGCGGTGTAGAAATACTTGCTAGAAGCCAGGTTGCACCGCCTGTGTCGCGAAATCGCCTCAGTGAGGAAGCGCAAAGTGTTGACGTGCTTGGCACTCAGATCCGACACAGCGGAAGTAGGAGAGTAACCCGGATGATCAAAAGGACGGAGGGATTCGTAGCTTCTGACTGACCCGAGGAGGTGATCTACACTGTCATAATCCACCGTGATGACATTGCGAACCAACGCTGCTCGTACTTTGTAGTCCACCATGTTGCCTGTAGCGTCGAGCTTGAAGCTAAAGGTAAGCACACGCTCGGGTTGTCCAGAACAAGAATTTGCACCCAAGCTCATTTTTGACAGCGTCAACAACTTGGGAAGCATGGGCCATGTCCTATGCGCGAAGTACGCTGTGAACCCCATTTTGCGTGCCTGTTGTGCGAAGACGTGCGTGGGAGGTATAATGGCTGTGGGATCTGCGACGTGGACGTGTATCCACGCCGCACCAGGCTCGGAGGGGATGAGCTCGATTGACAAACCATCATCCAGCTCTTCAGCACCGACATCGTCGACGACATAAACAGGCAAATCGTCAAAGTCGTGCCGCAAGTGCTCAACCGGGTCGCGAAGGTATAGATCCTCGGGACCGAGAAAAGTGTTATTTTGCGTGCTAGTAAGGGCCGTTCTAGCCAGATTCTCATCAACTATCCGATTCTCAGCAACGACCTTCGCTGACTTGTCGTCTGGGGTGTGATCCAGGTCAAGTTCCGGCCACCTTGATACCAAGTCGTCCCACGGTGCCAGGTGGCCCAAGTCGACTAATACTTGATATAGAACCGCAGTGTCAATTACTTCCGCAACCTCCAATTTCTTGAGAATGGTCGTTACAACAAGGGAATAGGGATCGGTCCCAATGTGGCGACGACGGTGGAGGGAGTTGTGTAGTACATCAATGATCAGGCGATCCTCTTGTGTATGCCGGATATCCGTATTCAGTTCTTTGGTAGGGGGCTCGTTCCACGACTCAATAGCACGCGCTCTATTGGCAGCCAAGATGGAGCGGGCCTTGGACACGAATGAATCGATAGCAGGGCTCGACCGGTGAATCAGGTCTCTGACGGCAACTAGTTTGTCTACGTGAGACCGCGGCCGGACGGCCCACACCTGGACCGTGCGATGGGAAGTGAAGTGAGGGACGAATTCGACAGTATGGTTCATGAGGTAGCGGTGCGTTGCCAGTAGGTTGTGATAGTTCATGTTTTTGGGGTCAGATATGAGTTCTGCAGCCTGCGGTACTGTGATAGTCGACCATTCGTTGAAATTTGGAGACCTAACAAGAGGGTAGAGGGCGATATTCCGGCTGCCGATAGCACAGTAGGATTGGGCAACTCGATGTTCGACCTCCCGAAGTCGCCTAAGGATCCCCACGCGTGCATTGATTTCTGTCCTTCTGGTGGGTGACAGAGCGATGCCAGCCCTTTCTGCAAGGTCACGAGGGACCACCTGCGGAATTTCGAAGAAGATGTCGGTAACATAGTGGGTGAGTACGTCTCCGGAGAGGGTAAGGGAGAGAATGTAATTGCGATTATCAACCAAGGCATGACCAAGAACAATCCCCGACGCGGAGGTCAATCCCCTAGCGTACAGTAAGCGCGTGGATGGAGGATTGCGTTCATCACATACCTACGAATGTCGACGTACGTGCCAAGGGCCGGAATATCATTTACTCTGGACTCATCCGTCTCGTCTAGTTCCAGAGGAGAGTCGACTGCTGCTTCCTGCCATGCAGCCAGTTGTTTGGTCGGCGGTCTGCGCACATTCCCAACAGCGCGGACATCCTTCTCAAGTCGCTTCTCTTCCCCTCGCAATGATCTCTTGTGTTTCCACCCTGACGCAGGTAGTATCCGAGACCTAGAAGCTGCATTGAGCAACTGTTCCGTGACTTTCGCGACGTGTTTCACTTCGTCAGAGGAACGGGAATGCACAGATTCCTGAGTGACGAAGCTATCCGGTTGAGACGGGTATGAGATGGACCTGACTTGCAGATGAAGACATTTTTCGAGGGTATGGCTCGGTTTGATGTCTCTGAATCCGAGTAGTCGAGCACCCCGACGATGCATGAACGGAAGAAAACACAAGCACGCCGGTGGCGGTGCACCCCGTCGATCCACTCATACTTCAAGTGCTCCGAGGCCAACTACAATTCCGGTTCACTCCAATGTTCAAACGAGTGGAAAGAAAACGAAAGAGGCAGGAAGAGGAGGAAGAGTTGGGTTTGGACCAAGACGCGAAGGAGACGATGGGTCTGAATGATACAGACACTGATGAATCCGATTCAGGTTCTGAATCAGAGCATGAAAGTGTTCAGTCCGATGACTTGGACGCAGCCATTGACGGAGATGGGGATCAGGAAGAGGACGCAGCCTTCGAGGACGAGGATGTTGACGAGGACCCGCCGATATCGGTCGCCGACGCTCTCAACGATCCACTCTATCCTATCTCTTTAGACCCGACTGTTCACGGGTGCGTGTTGTGCAAGGGAAAGCGCATAAAAAACGCGGGGATGGCCACTGCGCATAAGAATTCTATCGTGTGTAGACCTCTTCGGCAACCCTCCAAAAATGTTCACCGAGCCTTGATTTATGCAGGCACACAAGCGACACTTTAAGCATTTCAGACTGCTCTCTATTGATGCAGAACCCCGCAGCAATGCTTGGGAGCTCGCCAGAGCGATCCGCTCGATATCTAATGTGCAAAGGGCAGAGTCGCAGGAATTATCAAAGCGAGCTTTGAAACGTGTAAAGATTCTATTATCCGTAAACCCTAGATTCTGACACGATAACATCTCGTAGCAAGTCAAACAGACAGCCATACTTGAAATGAGAAAACGTCATAAGGAGCTCAAGGCGAAAGCGATATCAAAGAAGGCATTGAAAACGCTCTCACCGGCTGACGGAACAAGACCTGCCGTTCCATCTAAAGCTAAGCTGCGTAGCTCGGCGGCGGCGCAAAATCAGCCAGGGAAAGCCGGGAAGAAGCAAAAATTGGAAAGTAAAACTGCCACCAACATGGTTGTGGAGACTCGGGACGTGACAGCGCCGTTAGCCCCGCACACCAAGGCTTCAAGGAACAGTGAAAGGTCGATTCTCGAGTCCAGGTTCAAAAGCTCAGGTAAAGTCAACAAGCCGTCGTAATCTAGTGGAGTCCAGCCAGTGTGGCATGTAAATTGCATAGATGGCCCCCGCAGTAAAATCTACCACTGAAAAAGGAGTGTCCTCGGGGATGGATATCATAGGCGCTGATCTACATCAAAGATTCCAATACCCCGTCGGTCGACTTGATGACCTACAATCAAGTTCACTCGAGCTCTTGAAGGTGGCCAACGTAACACATACTTGATGGATATCTGGCCGTTCCTTGGGGTTCGGCTTCAACATACTATCGATGAGGTCTTTCAAGCCTTGAGAATAGGCTGAACTTGGATGCTTGTACTGTGCGTTCAGAACGGCCATAGCGATAGATCCGCCCTGTTCCGTTGTCTGGGTATTCTCAAACGGAGAATGCGAATACGCCATTGCGAACAGTGTGCAACCGAGCGACTGATAATCTGAGTATATCATGAAACATGTGGAGCGGAGGACCCTACCCAAATGTCAACTTTTTCGTCCAGAGTTGTACCTGTTTTAACATCAAAAAGTTCTGGTGCTCTGTAAGCCATTGTACTTTGCTCAGCCGCAATGTCCTGCAGCAGAACCAATAAGACCCTGCATCAGAATCAACTGGATATTTTACCTGTTGTAGCAATGCTTGCGACCTTGTCTCTATGGGGATCCTGGCTTTCATTGCACTGCCAAAGTCCATGAGTATCGGTGCCACACCATCATCAGCGATCATAACGTTCCTAATCCCAAATTCTTGAGTCAAGAGAAGCGCCAAAATCCTGAAATGCTCACCCGGGTTTGATATCTCTGTGAGCATATGGTACATGTTCACTCTTCCCTGGTTCCGAATTTCCATTCTGTGGATCCGGTATTTTTGAAACTTCCTCCCCATCATCAAAGACGTCTTCTTCATCCGCCCGACGTTTCTTTACAAGGGGTACATTAACGGACGAGTCACCGTTACCTTCGGGATGTGCTAGCAGTTCATCACTTTCTTCATCGTCAGAGTGGTGGTCGTCCGAATGATGCGCGTGAGAGGTAGATGGTACAGAGTGCAGGGGAGACGTTGGACGAGGTTGTGACTGCGAGCTAGACGTCGTATGGTAATCGTGCAGAGCACGAACGGCTTCACATGTACCCTTGAATATACGAACTATGTCTCTTTCTGAGAACTGTTTCCCGTTCACAACATTTGCGTTAATGGCGTCTTGGACGTTTCCACGCTTGAATGTGCATTAGAAATAAGAATCGAGTTCAATGCAGACGAACCTTGTACAGAGGTAGGAAAAGGTACACGATTTGACCCTCACCTTCGGGGTCCTGGACAACTGCAGAGTCCTAGTCGTGTATCACTTAGGGACGCTCGAAATTGGTTTGGAAAGAAGCCCACCAATATGCGTATGATATTTGGGTGTCTGAAGTAGCGCGAACATCGAGGACGATGAACAAGAGTCGTATGGTTACTCACTTGAAACGCCGATAGGCCTCAACTTCCCGCATGGCTTCCTTTACGCCCTCGGAACCAGTAGGACATCTTATTTTCTTGAGAGCAAATTGTCTCTAAATAATGTCATTCGAGATGAGCGGGACGTTTAGAGACAGGTACTCACACCACTCGTTTCATCCTGAGCAAGGTAAACGAAAGAGAATCCACCTTCGCCGAGGACTTTGATGATGTTGACTGACAGATGTATCCCCAACGATGCAAAACGGTAAATGACGATCAGACCAAATTGTTGACAACGTGACCATTGTATACTGACACGTTCGACCGTTGATTTTGATCTTGGCAGATTGCTGGCAAAGACACGAAGAAAGTGCCCAAATGGCATCTTTGGCCTGGTCTTTCAAGGTGTCGAAAGTGCCAACGAGGTAAGGGAGAGCCATGTCGTACTCGAGATGGAAGTTGGCGTCAAGGTGCCAGTGATGCGGTGAGTTGCACAGCCACACACGCTAACCGTCGGGTCGTTGAGCTCAATGCTTGAAGGGCTCACTTGGACCAGTGAGTGCATGGGATCCGACCACCATGTTGAGAAGAATAAGCATCTCCAAATGCAGCACACTGCAGCCAGCGAGATGCGTGCAAGATACCATCATCACTGATATGGATCTGCCTCGTGCACAACTGCCATCCGCTGACAACCAGCTGGGGCTACAAAGTTCCTACTTCACATACGCCCTTTACCACGCCGAACGCCCAGATACGTGTCTGCATCCGGTACTTAGACCATTTCGCTTCCAGCACCCAGAATGGCGGAGGTGAGTAGATAATTTCGCCATTTGATAGCCTCGTAAATACTGTCGACGCTTTTAGCCTAATGTCGAAATCGACGTTCTCTTCGTTGGCCAGACAGGTATCGGCAAAAGCACCCTTATCAATATGATTCTAGGCGTCTCAGATGATGCAGCCGGGGCAGCCGGGGTGTCGAACGATGCCCGTCCGTGCACTTCACAGACTACGTCATATTCATTGCCGTTGGAAACAGGCTTGAGATGTCGACTTTGGGACACGCGGGGCCTTGATGAGGCAGCAGATACCCATGACCGAGGGTGGATGACCAAGATAGTGGACCGGATTCGGTTTCTGGCATCCCAGCAAGCGCGCGAGCTGAAAGAAACCATCCGGGATCGGACTAGGCAGGCCACTCCTGTCCTCATGTGGTGCATTGACGCCACAAAAATCGATATTCCCGTCCATTGGCAGCAATTTCGCAAAGTCTACGTGGAGTATTGCGAAAAAAAGGCCATTCCGGTGATAGTGATCACCCGAATGCACCCAAACACAGCTGGCTGGGAGGAGAGATGTGATATCCAGCTCCAGAAGCTGGATATAGGGGAAGGATCCAATGCCACAGATATTCCCGTAATCAGGGTGAGGAAGTACCGAACTCCAACTTCCTCCGACTACAGCGAAGATTCTATGGCCCTCAGAGATGTCATCTACAAGCTCACGAGACGTTAGCTATTGATCATTGAAAGTAGGCTACGCATCCAGTGTTACGTCTTCCTTGTTGTTTGCAAGCCAAGTTGCCTGGGTCTACGGTACTTGGCCGTGCGCAGTGTGGTACAGTACCTACATAACCTCCTTCCCTTCCCGTTTACTTACATAACTCTACTGGAAGCTGTAAACGAGTATCGATAATAGTGTATTACCTTGAAATGCAGGCCAGTACTGTGGCGCGCACCGTGGTACGAGCACGGCGATGCCTTGCGGTAGCCACGACTACCTGGGGGAATCCTGACACATCAAATGACCTCGGTATACTCCGAAACTTGAGAGTGATCGCTCACTTACACCGGCTGGTATTTCTTGTTCTACTCAAATTCGTGGTGAGACAATGCCACCAAAGGTTTGCTGTACTGTCGTTCATTGGTCCCTTCATTCCAAGTTCGCCCAACGAACAGAACAGAACCGCTAAGCACGTCGCTCTCGTTGGCATGACATCTAGCACATTAGTGAATATACTCAGTGGCGCAAACCGCGCCGAAGTAACCAACGATGTCAAGCCGTGCACCGCCCAACGTGATCGCTACGATGTAGAGTTAGAGGGGTTAAATACTGTTTGTGGGACACGAGGGACCTAAATGAAGCTTCGGAGCAGGAGGCGACGGGTTCCATTGCCCGTTTTCTCAAGCTCCTCCGAACGCTTCCTGATGCAAACAACCCAAAATCGACCTCATACTGTTCAGTATCGGGGCAGAGAAGATAAGGGTCGATGCCCAATGGAAGAACTATGACGAGATACACGTCAAATTCTGCAAAAAGAAAATCAAGGTCGTGGTGGTGGTGGTGACTCGGATGGATTGGAATATCTGGAGCACGGACTGGAGAAGCACGTGCGACTCGAGGGTATGGCAAAGGATGTGGTAGGAGATGTTCCTGACGCAAGGATGATTGCAGCTGTGCCAGCATTTGCAGGGGCAGAATTATGAGACTTGTCTCCAATTTTTCCTACGAATGGCGCGGGTCGACGATCACTTTCAGAGTCACGTACGCGGCGTAAGTTTCCTTTCCTATGAAGATTCGGATAGAAATATTGATATCTTGTTCAGTGTGGTATTATAAATATTGGCAGCAGCATTTAGAGCATCGATGATCGAGTGAGATTTTTCGATGACCAGTGGGAGGATGACTGTTGTAATAAGCTACTATAAGTATCCCCCATTGTCATCCTCTAGTTTGGTCAGCCTCGGGTGGAAGACTGGCCCAGGAAGGGTTCAAAACGTTCAAAACCTTATTGTGACGAGGCTGTCGAGAACAGTCACCAGCCATGTGTACCATCACTGAACTTCGAGCAGACGCTCCCGCACATTTATTAATCACCCAGATATGCATGCTGCCAACTACGAGCCATGCGATGCATAATGATCCCGCGAGCTTTCACAGTAACTTCAAGCCATCCTCTAAGTTCAAGTTTCTGGGAAAGTGACAGGAACCGCGATTTGATGTTGGCAACATTTCACTGGCAACCTTTCACTAGCACCATGCCATTAAGTACATAAAGGGAATTTCGATCGTTGTCAGTGATGGGCGTGATGTTATATATCTGGGAGCATCTGCCTCGTGTGCAGAGACCTTTACTAAGTTATAATGCATGCACTCCGCAATGCTCTTGATGACCACGTCCCACATCCAAGAGTTATTGCGGATATCAGTATGGCATCTGTGCACGTAAGTTGCGGGCTGCTCCATGTTTTAGAATAAACATGATGGATGAATCGATGACTCTCCAGCAGACTGCCTCTGGTAAAGGGGAATGCAACATCAACATTCTCATGGCTGGCCAAACTGGGGTGGGAAGAAGCACCCTGATCAACATGATCACTGGTGCTACTGCCAGTGATGGCTCTGGACGAGCAGCCAGAGTATCAAACGACGCTAGACCATGCCCCATAGAGACCACCGTGCACCTGGCGCCACTAGAAGTCGGCGGAACAACATTACAATGCTGTCTTTGGGACACACGGGGCCTCGATGAAGCAGTGGATCACCCGAATCTTATGGAGACGGCCGCAAATTGGCTTCGTCAGCAAGGTTTTGGGCTTTTCTCCAGACGCCAGTCTGATCGCGATCTCAGAAACACCTGTCGAGAGCGCGTCAATGGTCTGAACGATGGAGAGCAATCACGATCTGCTTCCGTCGTCATCTTGATGTGGTGTCTTCATGCCTCGAAGATAGATGTTCCGATCCACTGGCAACATTTTCGCAAAGTTTATGTCGAGTACTGCCTCAGAAGGGTCAAACCGGTGGTCGTGATCACCCAGATGACCCCGGGCTTCGCAAAGGAGTGGGAGGAGAGGTGTAGGGATCAGCTCAGAGAGTTGGATTTGGGGGTTGAATTCGGGGGCACCAATGTTCCCTTGTTGATGGTGCGAAAATATCGAGATACATCCTGCCTGGAGTACCTGGAAGACTCCGCGACTCTCAGGAACCTCGTCCTTTGGCTTTCTGGTAAGGCATGACTGTTTGTGTATCCTGTTGATATCGAGTAGACGTTCTAGCGCTTTCTGTAGACTGATTTTATTTTTCTCTATGCATCCCACGGAGTCTCACCGGGGCCATCGGCCCCAAGCGTGTTCTCATAAACTGGGTTCTTTCAACAGGCTAGAAGACCACGCCTGAAGCTTTGAAGCTCAATAGATTGCGACTTGTTGGCTCGACCTCTCTGCGCTTGTTACGTCGAAATAAGTTCTAGGTTGTGTCGGTTTTCACCTTGGTTACGGGTGCCGAAATGAAAAGCTTACATTGTCAGGACGTCGTGCAACCAGCTCTTGCTCTCAACAAGTGCCTCGTTGTTCGCCGCAGGGTCATTTGGCAAGAGCTCCGCAAGGTGGCTTTGGAGAGCCTTCGTGTCAGTGCGCTCATTCTTGTCGTGGAGAAGGGGATGCGGATTCTCCGTGTGGTGTATTTACATGAACATCTGCGGCGTACAACTTGCGGGGGTCCGATTAGAACCCGAGTTTGATCTCAGGCCTTGAGGTACAGCCCAGTATTATAATCATCGAAGCTGTGGACACCAACATTGGAACTCCCGAACTATTTGTAAGCGAAACAGACGCTGATCGCCAGTTCCAGCCCGCTAGCGTGGCACAGCCTGCTGGAGTACACATGCAGGCGACGACTCGCCGCATGCCACTCAGCTGGATTTACAGGACCCCACGCCGCTAGAAAAGGTCGTTAAGCAATCCATCGCACCCTCCATCGCACCGTCACTTGCGCGCCGAGCTGGTGAGGCCCACACGTCAACGCTGAAAGATGCCAGTCAGTTTCATGATACCTAATATCCATCCTTGGTATCCGCCGACGCTAATCTTCGCGTAAAGAGATCGAACCAACCTGCCATTCATGTTGCCCTCGTCGGCATGACCGGAGTCGGCAAGAGCACCCTAGTGAACGTGCTCAAAGGCGAGGAAACGGCTGAAGTAAACAATAACGTCCGACCGTGCACCACCCGAACTATGCCATACAGTGTGGTAGAAGGGGGTAGTACCAGATATTGTATCTGGGACACAAGGGGGCTCAACGAGGCGTCGGATCAGACGGCGGTACCCACCCGCTTTCTCAGACTCATCGGGGTTATGCCTGACGCGGATCGTGAGCTAAAGAAGCTTTTGCGCGGCAGCCAGCCCAGAATCAACATTGTTCTGCTCTGTGTCGATGTGAAGAAAATCAGGGTCAGGGAACACTGGAAGATATATAACAAGATATATACCAAGTTTTGCGAGAGAAAATTAAAGGTGGCAGTGGTCGTCACGCAGATGGGAGAAAGAGACTACAGGGACACGGAGTGGAGAAGGATATGTGAGGATACGGCCAGGGGAGTAGTGGATGAATTTCCAGATCCAGGGTTGTTGGAAGCCGTGCCCAAGTTTGAGGAACTCAGCGACCCGATAGTCAGTGAGTGCAAGAGCAGAATCATGAGACTTATCTCCAATGCTTGTTGAACGTAGTCTGTTGAGAGCGAGGTAGAGTACCAACAAGTAATACGCGCGGTTGCTTCGCCTACACGTTACACTGTCATGCAAGTATATTATGAATCTGGCAACCGTGGGTTATTGAGGTCATTGTGGAACCTTTGCGCTATTATGAAAAAAAAAAGTCGTCACATACGTCTGGGCTGAGCAACGAGCTAACTTCAGCAGCCTGAGCGGCTTGTGTCAGTCAGAAACGGATACCACCTGTGCACCTTTTCAAACTTGAAAGAGTTGGAGCCTGGAAGGTGGGTTTACCTTTAATCGACTGACCATTTGAGCTCTGGACACTGAGGCCTGAAGCATGAGGTGTCATCGCAAGTGCATTTTCACTGCACGAAACTTTTGACGGGGATGGCCACAAGTGATCGCGTATACATTATCTTCAGCGCTTTTCGCCACCCATGATGATTCCCCTACCCGCCAATCAATCTACGGCAAGTTGTTCTTCTCGATCTCAGCTGCTCTGTCCTTTGCAGTGCATTAATAGTGTAATACTGTCTTGAGGGCACCCTCGCAAGTCTGTGGTAGCCAGAGTGACTTCTTGGCCAGCCTGGCCCTGCTACACTTGTTACATCGAAATCATCTGTAGGTTGTATCGGTTTTCACCTTGGCTATGAATGCCAAGATGACGGCCTATACAACTTACAAAAGTTGACATTGCCAGCGAGTCGTGCGACCAGTTCTTGCTCTTAGTAAACTCCTCGTTGTTCGCTGCAAGGTTGAAAGACTTTGCAAGGTGGCTTTGGAAACCCATTGTGCGCTTACTCTGGTTGTGGGGAAGGAATGCGGGCTCTTGTGCTTTACTTACTTTAGTACATGAACATCCGCGACGTACGACTTTCGGAGTCCGAACGTGACAATATTATATATTATACCATCGCCATTGCATTTGTCCTAGCCTGAGGTCGAAATCCAAGAATCGGTGCTATGTATTATAGGGGGTAACACTAAAGTGCAGCCCAATTGATTGTCTGAGACAATGATAGTTTGGCGGACACCGACGTAAACCAGTCTGATCTTTGATCTGTTGAAACTCCCGAATCATTTGCAAGCGAGACGGATGGTCATGGCCAGGTCGATTGCCAGCTTCCTGGGTCAGTCAGCTGAAGCGTAGCGGGACCTGCTGGGGTACGCATGGCGACAAGGTGACTGCATGCCGTACGCCACTCAGCCAGGTCTGCAATAGGATATCACGCCAGTCATATCCCGGGTACACATCGCACCATCACTCGCGCACTGCGCCGGTGGAGTCCACACCTGTCAGCGCTGAAAGATGTCGGTCAGTTTTATACCTAATACTTATCCTTGGCATCCGCCGGCGCTAATCTCCGCGTGAAGGGATCAGATCAATCTGTCATCCACGTCGCCCTCGTTGGGATAACCGGGGGCGGCAAGAGCACTCTAGTGAATGTACTCAAAGGCGAGAAGGCAGCCAAAGTAGACAATGACGTCAGACCGTGCACCATCCGAGCCACCCAATACGAGGTGCTAGAAGGGGACACCAGATATTGTATCTGGGACACAAGGGGGTTCAACGAGGCATCGGAGCACGGAGCGAAAGCTCGCTTTTTGAAATCGTTCGGTGTCGCGCCTGATGCCGAACGCGAGGCAAAGAAGCTTTTACAGGATCCAAAAGTCGGCCTCGTTCTGTTCTGTATCGACGCGAAGAAAATCAGGGCCAAGGAGCATTGGAAGATGTATAACAAGATTAATACCGATTTTTGCGAAAGGAAACTAAAGGTGGCAGTGGTGGTAACGCAGGTCGGGAAAACAAATCTCGAAGGTTCTGAGTTGAGAAGGGTGTATGAGACGTGTAAGAATACGGCCAAAGGTGAAGTGGATGAATTTCCAGAGGCAGGGTTGATAGAAGCTATGCCGACGTTTGAGAAGCTCGACGATCCGATAGTAGAGGAGTGCAAGAGCAGAATCCTCGGACTTATCTACAATGCTTGTCGAACGTAGTGGAAGCGGGATCGAGCATCACTAACGAGTGACATGCGCATTTCACTTCGCCTGTATGTTACTCGATCATGTATGTTACGATACTGCAACAGAATCGATACGGATAGTCACGAATCTGTCTCGGTTGAGACCTGGGGGTTATTGAGAGCCTTCGGGAACCTTTGCGCTATCACGAAAAGAGTCGGCACATTCATCTAAGGTGAGCAATGTGAGCCAACCTCAACACCGTCTAGAATATGCATAGGGCCCACATTTGGGTGGAAAAATATCGTCATTGCCTCGACTACTCATAACCCAGTTCTGCATCAATCCGGGCCTTTCTGAGAGCCTTTCTTTCTTCATCTGTAAGGCAAGGCCATCCTTCGATTGTCTCAGCCAACTCTTCTTCGATCCTCTCTTCCATCTCGAGCTGTTTCTTGCTCTTCTTCGGAGGTGGTGGGCGGGGCATTGGGGGTGGCGGGGACCGACGGTTTGGGTGAAGCGGGGCAATTCTCGAGAGCATAGTTCGGGAAGATTTGAAAAAAGGTGAATATGTTCGGGATGCATGAGGAAAAGGTGAATTTGGTTGCGAGTTCACGCGCCGAATGAGCTCAGACATGGGGGTCGACCTAGATTTGACTGAAGAACCACGAGCTTGAAGACCAGGGGTTGAAGTGTGACTGGGTGATGGATGTCGTCGTGCGGGACTAACTTCACCTGGTCGCGAGTTTTCCTGAGACATGCATGTGAGCAAAGTAGGCGTGAAAAGGGCAGCCACTGTACCCTGCTTCTTTGGCGTCCTCCTTCACCTGCGGGTGGTGTATAGGATCTTGACAGAGGGGCCGGCTCGTCCTTTTCCTCGCAGGAATCAATCGCTTTGGCCTTCCCTTTCTTCGTTCCAGATTGCTTTCCAGAGGTTTTCTTCGTTGCGATGGAGTTTACAACCACTAGGGAGTGGCATTCTTCCGGAAAGCTTGAGCTGTGGGACGTAGCCGGGTCAAACGGCTCCGGTGTTGTTATCCTTGTAGACCCCTCAGCCACTTCACCAACGATGCTGGTCATCTCCGCCTTCTTGCCCTTCTTTCCTTTATTCTGCATCCTCGTTTGGGTACCCTTTTTACCGGATGAAACCTGTTTCTTTTTGCCTCGACCACTAAGTGATCCGATAGGAGGAATTTCAATCCCGGAATCAGTGGGCACTGATGATGACGAAGAGGCGAAGAAGGGTAGAGGCTCTGCGAACGACGGGGAAATTCTGGTAGGGTTACTACCAATGAGATCCGCTTCATCGTCATCGTCAGCAATTGAGGGACGAAGCCTCTTGCGTTTTCGGGTGGTTACCAAAGGAGAGGAAAGAGGCGTGGGTTCGCGAGCCTGCGGCGGCGTTGACGGCGGGACGGTAGGCAATGTAGACGCAGGCAGCTGAGAAGAGTACGCGGGCTGTGCGAGTGGTATTTGAGGCTCCGAGACCGCGACTCGACTCGATGGCGACTCGTTTGGCAATACGACCACTGGTTTGGCTTTTAGTGTGGGCTTTGGCCGTGGCTTTGTTTGAACTTGAGACTTGGGTACTGGGTTTGCCTGTTTCTTCCGGCGCTTCGTGGGCTCCGAACCCAGCTCATCTGAATCGGATGTCAGTTCAATAACTTCATTCACCTCACACGGGGGGCGTGCGGGTTTCTTGGCCATCTGTGACTTTCTTGAACGTAGCTTGGCACGCTCCGCGATGCCAAATGAGGAGTATGCATCGTCGACTACCTCAGGGAGACCAAACGATGGAGCCGTTGCAGAATGAATGCTGTCACTAGTCCGCCCTGCCGCTGAGATAGGAGGGTCACTAATGTGAGAGAACGACGTGTTCGCTACGTTTGCATTATGATCGGAAGTCGTAGCTTTCTTCATTACTACTCGGGGTCTTGGCCGTGGCTTGAGGGGGACTGCTGAAGGCGCGCCAGATGTTGAAACTGTGTTGATGAGGTCGCCGATGGTGGTGTCCATTCCGCCCTTGGGAGGGGTGAAGAGGGACTCGTTCGCCGACCTCAACGGAGACTGACGACGCCGTTGGGGAGTGTGCGGTCGATCCGGAAAGACGGCTGTCTGAATCACCGATGCTACAGTAGACCGTTGTCACTGGACGGGTGCAGCAATGTATTCAAAGCTTACTGTTGAACGTACCCCCCATGGCATAGGGGGCGGCTGGTGATACCCCGGGGTCAACTACGGGTGGTAAGCCGGTGAACACATCCTCGTCCTCGCTGTCAGCAACCGGCCAGTCGTCGACGTTGAGCGCCATGTTGTTACGTGTGGGTCTGGTGAGCGTGTGCGCCGCCCTACACCGCGTCTCCGAGACACGTGACCGCGACACCGCACATTGTGCCTTGCTCGTTCCTTGTCAAAATGTCCTTGCCATCCTCGCCGACCAAGGGACGAAGGCAGTCGACACAACGGGCAGTGTCCTCACCGCTCTCCCCGATGGGCCCCCCAGCTTCCGTCCCACACCGCCTGAATTCCGTGCTCAGCCAGTCAGCCTCCCAAGGGACCCTCACGTCTCCCGGACCAGTATCCAAGACACGGGCGATGGACCTATTGAGGAAGCATTATGGTCTTGGGGTAGGACCACCTTCACCAATGCCTGGAAAGAACAACGATCCAATGAACATGGGCATGTCTGCACGTCATCTTACTCTGATCGGTGTTGACGCTGTCGTGGCAGATTCGCCTGCTTTCGATGCCAAGTCGTATTACGATCAGCTCATCACGACGGCTTCTCTTCCCGTGCTGCTCAAGCGCGAGAATGAGCTTCTCGCAGGTGGGCTTCCTTGTTCGTGCGACAGTGAGATACTGAGGCTGCGAGAAGAGATACGACAACTCGATGGCGAGCGACAGTCGCTCGTGTATGGTCACCATCACGAGCTCATTGCGGCAAGCGACACTATCGCAGCGGTACGCAGAACCATAACCTCTCTTCCTCCATTTCAACTCGTAGTAGATGAAAAACCGTGCCGAGGGCCTCGATGCGGACTTGGATTCCCTCAAAGCAGCGTTCTCTGAAATCTCACGACTCGCAGCGGAAGTGTCCACCGAGCACCATTCCTCTTCAAACGGTGTCACGGGGATATAACTCCAAGTCTGTGTAGTCCTATTCACCCTCCCTTGCCTCTTAATTCTGGTAATCGCTAAGCCGCCCAATGGGCAATGCGTAAAAAAGAAAGCTCCGCGCCCGAGTACGTCATTGAGACTCCATGTCACAGAGATGGATGTATACATATTGTGCTAGGCTCTAGGCTTGCTTTACAGCGAATACTTGCCAACCAGCTGGGTCGTGGCCGTTATCCTCTCGGATAATATATCTCCGGTTGCCAGACACTCCCCGTTCGGTGTTCCAGAGAAGTGATGACGCAGTCTTTCCACGTCGCCAGATGATCTTGTGGTGCTCCCATAATCGTCCAATGTTCTTGACCAGGTTCAACAACGGCACCCTCGTTCTACGGAGAAGGGTAAACAACCAGGAAGAGCTTGGCTCTCGAGGGCAGACAACGTACCTTGATCCACCTTGCGAATTCGACTATGTGGTGCGCGAGTGTCATTAGTAACAAGGTTGGAGTGAAAGGGGCACCTCGTTTGATAGGTATTCGTTTCTCAAAGGGATAGCGCGAATACCCCGGCCACTGTTTGAAAGATATAGTGAGTATTTCGTAGTTCAAAAGAGACGGGGATCCTACAATCAGCTTGATTTTAATCCAACGGTCAGGGCCTTGGATGAGGATGGGCAAATTTCCAGCCACTAAGTTCGGCATAGTGTCCATGGTCAACAGATCCCAGACAGAATAAGGTTCTTTATCCTCCTTGCGTACGAAATGGATTGCAGGAAACTCAGGTCCAGCTTGATAGCTATAGGGTTTGTCTCGTTCTACGAAAAAAGGTTGTGGCAGGCGGTCATACCATGACAAGAACCTGGGGAGATCCTTCTGATCGCTGTTATCGCCGCATACGACACCCGCGTTGCTTGTGGACCTGCCATTGGCTACCGATAACAGTGTTCTCGCATGGTGTGTACCAGGATTCAAGACGTTGCACGAGGGATTGCTGACAGGTGGCCTATTCACGTTGATGGCCTGGGTATCGGTGATCGCGTCACGATTTTCCGGGAGGAGCCTCCGTCTCTGCCGACTTGCCCATCCAGGATCTGTGCCGAGCGCGTTCGCAAGAGACGAATACGAGGATATTTGCGTTCGCTGTGCCTCGCTCGGGAACGGCAAGGGATACGGGTACGAGTCTGAATGGGCCATGATGTGAGGTT
>JBBPSY010000026.1:0-28000 GCA_038093855.1 Rugiboletus extremiorientalis
CCTCTGAATTCTTCTTGGTTGACACCAGCACTAAAGCCGTTGCACTTTAGGTGAAATTCGGGCACCATGAAACTGATCATGAATGACAATGGAAACTTCGAATTTGTCTAGCACACACAGAATAGGTAGCCCAGCGCATATTCTGGCCTCTGGCTGGCACATAAAATGAGAGCTGTATGCCGTTGTTGATACTATATTTGATGGATAGCTCCGTGTTCCCCAAATGTATCTGTATTGGGAACCTCCAGAAAGTGAACGTGCTGGACCAAGTCATTTACTACCTCCACGGTGAAAGGGTATACGTATACTTACCCTCCGTTACCTGCATAGACGTATATCTCTTGGCCGGTGACACGCTGTGTTTGGTCGCTCATTCCACCGATTCTGGATTTGTAGTCGCCATAACCAAAACTCTCCGATACTGCACTCCTGGGTGGGGAGATCGCCGTCGAGTGCGGATCGGCTGGGTGAGGTCCAAGATCATAGGATAACCCGGCATTTCGATCTCCGGCTCGCAGCGATGCTCGTTCTTCTGGGTCCCACTGGTAGGTCAGAATAGGATGGGGCTCGTAGGAAGACCCCGAGTCAGCGGCTGCATCCGCGTCAGTGAACCGAGACAGAGATATGCGTATCATACGCACTAACTATCAATGCAGCGCCATGCCAGAGACCGTTCTCGTCCACGGTATCATAGCGCAGAAGCGGACCGACCATGAATTGGAGGTGCGGATCCATACGCGGTGTCCTTTGCATCTGGGCACGCTCCGCAGCAGGCAGTTGTGCCAAGTAAGTGGAATCGGTCCGCATGCTTGACATGGAGGAGGTTCCTGCGCGGGAGCCATGTCTTGTCTTTGTGTCGCTCGGTGATTGTTGGAAAGGAGGTGGGCTTGATGAGTAGACCCTTGGTGGAAGTGGGGGCGGCCCAGGTAGAAGTGATGAAAACGCGCCATCTGGCAAGGGCGCTACTTCTTCTACTGGAATAAATCTGCCATCAGGACCCCTCTGGCCCTGCATTTGGTAGTAATGCTCATCCTAGGTCACAGGATTGGTCCTACGTTGATGAGTGCTATCGATGCCAAGCTGCTGGTACTCACCCTGTGCGCTCGTCTGTGAGCACGCCAACCAGTACTGTCCATGTTTGATCGTTTGAGTTACTTCAAGGTGACTGTGCGAAGCTGAGGGCTGGAGTGGAAGATGGGCAGCGCACACAGCACCACATCAGGAGGCGATGCCCAGCCTTCAATATGCAGGGAAACTGATACCTCAAGTCGAGAATATGTTTATTCTCAGACGGTCTGAGGCCAACAAGTTGGCGTGGGCATGATTGTCCACAAGTACGCTTGTATCTACGCGTCAAAGCTGAGATCCATCGCCCTACCGGTCCCCTTAGCCAACGTGCTCCACGACACTCGTAACCAATCTCCCCTCCCGGACCACCGATTTAAGCATCTCGGGCACAGCTTGCTCCTGGAAAATTCCATCTTCCTCTCCTTCGATTGGCAAGCTGACATTTATGGCGCTGCACTTGGCTGTTGTGATCTCGACACCAAGACAGGCCTTTGAAAGGTAAATCTGACCAGAATCGGTTGAATCTACTTGAATAGTCGGGGCCGTCCCTGTGATCTGGATTTGGAATGATGGAGACTTGGTGACTGAAACAGAAGAAATCACGGATTCGACGAGAACAGATGTCTTTGTACAATTGACTGGAGAGAGAATGGCACTGAGTTCAGAGATCAACTGGTGTTCGCATCACTCACTGAGTGTGACAGCATTGGCCTTGCCTTTAATGATGACCGTGGTGTTCTTACACCCAAACAAATTAACAGTTTGACTGATCTCGACGTCCATGACCTCCAGCGCAGGCTGGTCCTCCTGGTATTCCTGACCACTACATAAGCACTGGAAATCGATTGTTTGGGTTGTAGACTCACAATCAACCATTTGCTACCTTCCAGCGCAAACTTGGAGGGTTTCTTTCCCATCAATGCAGCAGGTTTCACAGGTTTTGTTGGCTTCTTCACTACTGGAAGGATCCCGTGAACTCAAGTTCTGATGATGAAACAGCCAGCACAAACCCCCCGGACCAGTACTTGCTGGAACAACACTGCTTGCGCGCAAAGCCGGATTCTTGTGGGTCATCTCGCTCTTATCGACTTTCCTCAAGCCTTTGGTTACTTCCTCGCCACGGTTCAACTCAGCGAACACAGCGGCAACACCCCCCGCTGCTAGTGCCGGTGCTGGCGGTACGCTAAAAGGTGGCGGAGGCGGTGGGGGCGGTGGGGGTGCAGTGGCCTCTGCAGACAGAGGAGGTTTATATTCCGAGACATGAACGCCCTACGACAAGACTCAGAATCATGGTGGATTTGAAAGGCACACAACTGACGCTAGCGTTCCATACCAAGCCAGTTGGGTGATTCTCCAAGACATATCGTTTCGTCTCATCCATAATGGCGACGAAGGCACGGACCCACTCAGTATGGCGGGGATCCCTGAATCCTCGAATCAGCGATGAGAGACTTGGTGCGACACCGTACGCACTTCTCCTTGAGCTCTTTGAGAATTCTGTTCGAGTAATACATGGTTGACTCCTTGATGTCCGCAATGGATTGTGCCGGTTTGGGTTCCTACGACGATACGCTTCGCGAGGGACATGGGCGAAAACGTGACGTGTGCTTACAGCAGTGACCCAGCCGACGCACACTGCACCCTCGGCAACAGCGGTGAGATGGTTGAACCATTCTCTCTCCTTTCTGTTGGCTTCCTTTGCCCGGCTGACGGCTTCAAGTGATGCCTGGAGTGGGCTCAACAACCCCTCGAAAGCCTTCTGATCTGGCTTCTTGCATGCTGCAGCCTTGAGCAACAGATCGCGCAAAACCTGAATCGCCTGCGCAAATAGATCGACCTGTGGGACACATCACATAAGACGTAACGATAGATCCTCGCTGGGCGAATGCATACTTGATCGATCAAGACCTGCGGTGCAAAGGCAGCTGTGAGCTCCACCAAGGGCTTCAGCCTGGCTTCAATCACGATCGCATCAAAGGCTTGGACGCTGGGAGGTATGACTGGCTGGACTATGATCGCGGGTGGTGCAGGCGGAGGTGGAGGTGCATTTGCTGGCTGCGCATCCGCCGAGCTCGTCACGGTGCTCGTGCTCTGTCTCCGGGTTCCTCGTCTCGTGTCTTCGAGGTCTTCAAACCTGGAGGCAACTGCTTCCAAACTGGAGCCAGCCACGTGAGTCCGCTGTTTCTGGGACGAAGCTGGATTGCGTACCGTTTGACGATGGTCGCAAGGGTGTACATCGACGAGTGGTTCTGTGCAGACATGGCGTTGCGTGGGTCGTGTCCGTGGTCGATGGGTTTGCAACCCCGGCGCGGTCGTGTTGAACAACACTGACGCGTACTGTACTGGCAGTACAGTACTGCGACCGGACAACGCCGAGACACTCTCGCACTCCAGATACAATTGCTTCGAGCAACTCAAGCACACTCGGTCTATACGAACTCGAGCTCAACCGAAGCGTAGTGGCCTCGACTAGTCCTCCCCCAGATCTTCCCGTCCAGCTTTTGCCTTGGCCTTTTTTTTGGCCTTCTTACGCCGCTGACGTTCTCTTTCATTTTGTCGTGCGCGCTGCAAATCTCCCTTTGAGAGACCAGGGTTGCACAACCTGTCCAGCTGGCGGTATGAAAAAGTAGACAGTGAGATTGCATCAGCACTTTTGTGGTATGCTTGTGTATGGATATATTATGACACGCCTTTTCCAATAGATATCGTCTAGCCAGCATTCGGTTGGTGGCCAGGGAACGGGTCTCCTGACACGCCACACGAAAGCCAGTGGGTTTATGAAGAAGCTGAACGTTGTTTTCCGTCTTATTGATCGATTGTCCGCCAGGACCACTCCCTGCAGCGAATCGTTACACGGCACCGAACTTTGGGCGTAGTTGACGACAGACCTCGCACGAACGTTTCCGCCAAATCCTCCTCACGCAATTCTGGTATCTTTCGTTGTTTATGGGCTCTCTTGAGTGCCGAGAAGTTACGGGATATTGGCGGAACAGCATTTTCTGGATGTCTTGTATGAGCCTCAGAAAGGAGAAATGCGATGCTTTGAAGGATGATTACGTTGTTCCATCCTTCTCCATCTTACGTGCTCGACGACTAGATTGGAATGGCGGAGAATTCTTGATGGTTGAATTGTCTCCAATTTCCGTCTCCTCTGTGATGCGCAATCCTGCAAACGACATCAACAAAGTTGCTTGAGAGATCACTCGATGTAGAACGCACTCCAGGCTTGCTCTCCAGAGGATGTGTCGACTCTTTTGGCTTGCACCACGTTCTTCCGCAGCGTGCTTGCGAGGTCTTTGGCTAGCTGTATTTTCTCTTCCACCTGGCTCGCGTCGTTCCGTGCGACGCTGTCCAAAGCCAACGTCTCCGTGCGCATTTGGACGCGAAAGGCTGCAAAGACGTTAGCGTGACCGACGCTGTCCGAGCAGACACGCAACCTCTCTGTATCGGTGCATCGCCTAGAAACGAGTGAGACCAGAACTGGCGTTAGAACGCGGGTGCAACACACCTGCAAAGGTCGAGGCAGACGCCCTGAGCAGGTCGCGATACGCTGCGCGAGCGGTCGCCCTGAGAGCGTCCATAAGTCGTTCGGTGGCGACACGGCGGAGCGTTGACTTTTAGTTCCAGCCAATCGGGCCACGCGGCAAATCCCGACATCGATCTGAGATCGTCCAAATGCGGTCGGCGCAAGACGCGCTCCTTTTCGGGACGCGTCGCGCGTCCGTTGACTGACCCACAACACACCGAATCTCTCCTCCTCCCAAAAAACGAATAGCGGACAGAAAATTGCGATTTCAAAGCCTCCAAGCAAACAGAGGCGGGTATGTGAGACCCCCGACAAAGTTTCAGGATTATCCAAAGCGTTTCGCATGCGAATCGGGCGCAACTTTTGTAGTATCCTCACCCGTCGTTTCTGACCGCGTTTCTCGTTCTTCGGAGAGTATAACATCCCGTTCTTGGTCTAAACTCACCGTCGCACACACCAAGGAGGTCCACCATCGTGTCTTGAACAATAACCGGTCGCGTTATCCATATCTCAAATAACCACTCACGTGACTTCCGCGAATTGAGTTTGTTGACTGCTCAACGCGCCCTCGGAGTTTCAACACATCTCTCTCTTAAACCACTACTATCTCTCGCACGACTTTTCTGCAAGTCCCTCATCCAAGCAGGCGCCCAATCTCCGACAGGAATACCAAGAACACTCGTCGACCCCGCCTCCTATCTCTCAAGATGTCCACAAAGAAATCATCCGCCGCAAAGTCCTCCAAGAAGACTGCCGCCCGTCCCTCCACGACTCATCCGAGCTGGATTGAAATGATCAAAGTTAGTATATCGTCTTTCTGGTCCTTGGCGCATACCGTCCAGCATTTCTTTGGCACGGCATCACTGTTGGTGTTCACATATGAGCTTCCGGGCACTGTACTCCCGAAAAGGCAGGGCGGAGGGCCATCTCGTCCCCCCGTCCCTTTTTGTGTGCGACTGACTTGGGACAATGGTTCAAGACGCCAGCGTGCTGCCTACTTACTCTCGGCTCGTGTTCTGGTAGTGATTTCGCCTCCTGACCCCATATGACCCCAAATAGGAGTGTATCGCAGCGAACCCCGACGACTCGCGTCAAGGAGTGTCCCGCCCTCACATCAAGAAGTGCGCATCCCCAACGCACATTTGAGTGATCTGCTTGCTGAGTGATGTTCAGATACGTCGAAGAACAGTACAATCTCCAGATCGGCAACGCCCAAAACACTCAGTTGGCCCGAGCCATTGCCACTGGTGCCGAGAAAGGCATCTTTGTGTTGCCCAAAGGTGGCACCATCCCCTCGATGTCACCTTGGCACGCACTAACGCGGTCTACCGTAGGTCCTGCGGGGAAAGTTAAGCTCCCCCCCAAGAATGCTAAGCCCGTAGATACGTCAGCATCGAAGGAGGTCCGTGCACCTAATATACCACGTGACTCCCTCACTGATCTCATGCGTTTAGAACAAACCTGCTAAGGCTGCTGCGCCAAAACCGGCGACGAAGGGCCGACCCGCGAAGACTGCCTCCACAAAGGCGACCGCTGCCAAGTTCACTTCTGCCAAGAAGGTTGTGGCTAAGGCAAAGACTGTCGCCGCTGCCAAGGCCTCGGCTCCGAAGAGGGTTGCCGAAAAGAAGTCCGAGGCTGCCAAAGCCTCGAAGGCTGCGACAGCAAGGACTGCTGCCGCCAAAGCTCCAAAGAAAATCCTCGCGGGTAGGAAGGCAGCGCCCGCCAAGAAGACGATTGCTCCCTCGAAGCGAGGAACCACCAAGAAGGTTCGTAACGTTGGCTATTTATTCCGATCTTCGATGCCGACATTCTATAGGCTGTCACTGGCACGAGCGCTCCTGCCAAGGCCAAGGCTGCCGCTGCGAAGAAGGCACCAGCAAGCAAGAAAGCGCCTGCCAGCAAGAAAGTTCCGTCCAAGAGGTCCTCCGCCAAGGCCTCGACGTAATCATGGGGAGAGGTGAAGGTGAAGCTCTTGCCTCACCAAGATGCTGGATATGCTTCGCTAACGTGCGGTGAAACTGCTGGTCAAAGAAATCAAACAATGTTTCTCCCTGTCGTCTCCTGGTCCTACTTTCTTTTGTTGGCATTTCAGTGTTGTACGCTCGCGATCCCTCGATATGCTTATCCCCGTGCCTCTGTCTGGTCCTCTTTTATTATTTTCTGCATTTTATTCGGTATCTCTCCTGTATTCTTTTATTATATAAACAAGGTCCTGCCTCGCACTTGAAGCACAGGGACGCGGTGTATCTCTGGACGACTTTCGGATTGGGTGTCGATCAGCGTCGTGGTGACATAATCCAGTGCCCGTAGGACTGGCGGGGTGGGATGGAGGAGCATCTGCCGCCGTGCCTCTGGCGACGCGCATTCGGTCGGATGTACGGTGTGTCGACGTTGTGCACACGGGAAGGGGCTTGTCTGGTCGTCGGTGTGTGCTGAGCCATATCGCTAGGGGCTTGCGGGGGAGAGCCGGCTAAAGTTGCCGGTCGGGTTGCCGTCATCCCACTGCAACTCAGGTGTGGCACCTCGCGATAGCCCCCCAGGCTGCAGCGGCGACGCGACGGTGTCATGTCGGCACAACGACAACACCCACAGCCATACGACTCGCACCCTCACCGCCCCTCTAGCTCCCGTGCTGCCTACCCCGTCTTCCTCTCTCTGCACCACACACTCTGGCTCCAGACCAAGACCGTGTTCCGTGGCCTCCTCGACGCATTCAGATGGGACATTGTCCTGAGGACAGCGTCAAGGTATACCCTCCCCTCTCCCGTCCGTCCCAGTCCGTCCCACCGTCCCACCTCCCCTGTAGAGATCCGGAAATCAGAGCCAACATCCTCAAGTCTCTCCTTCTCAACGCGCTCTCCCTAATCTCGATTCACATGTTTGACTTGGTGCTCCAGCCCCTCGCTCACGACCACCCAAGCTGGCTGCACAGGAACGTGGGCTGGTTCTACAGAGTGCTGTGGCTCCTCCCGGTCGTTGGTGTCTCTTTCTATCTCAATGTTAGCACCAAAAGTTCCCACATTCCTATTATGACAAGTTGCTCTGACATGGCGCCACGTTCCGTCCTTTCAGGGTTCGTGGTGCAGTATTATCGCCAAACGCATGTTTCTGCTGCAGCACGGGAACCGTGCACAATACCAGCAACCTGTGACCTACACAGGAATGCTGACTATGCTCGCGACCTCAGCGTACCGATCAGTCATGGTTCTCACATCTGTAATCGTATCTTTCGCTCTCGGTGCGATTCCGTACGGGGGTCCGTTGATAAGCTTTGCTTTCATGTGTTGGATCGATGCGTGAGTCCCGCATCAACGTTGACCCTGCCAGAACACGCAATGATTGATTCACTCCCTCGCCCAGGTATTACTGTTTCGAGTGGGTTGCCATCTGATCCGAAAGACAACCTGACTGACACGTGTTGGAATACAGGTTCATCTGGATCGCACGTGGTCTCTCTCTCTCGGGCAGGGTGAGATACCTCGAAGAACGTTGGCCGTACTTTCTCGCGTTCGGGTTTCCTTCTGCAGCTATCTGCACGTGGGGAAGTAGCCTCGCAAATGCCGCTCTCTTTGCGCTGTTATTCCCTGCGGTGCGTGCCACGCCGCGATAGTGCTTGTCGTTTGCGCGATACGCGGCAAAAGAACTGATATCTTTTCTCCCTTTTCTTCCATTATAGTATATCATCATGGCTATGCACGCTCGGCCCGTTCCCCAGGATCCGTTCAATCCACAACCTTCTTCCGAGAAGCACGATGCAGTGCGCTATCCCTCACCATTCGTCCCAATTCGGCTCCCGATATTTGCTGCGGTGATATGGCTTAATGATTTGATTGTTCGGATCCTCAGCGTTGGGGGAGGCGTCACAGAACCCCATCATAATAGACTACCCAGCAACTCGTCCGAGAGGGCTGAAGAGGGTGCAGGGATCCAACTCCATAGAACTCCGCCTAGGACGAAAAAGACACCTCAGCAGGCCCCCAATCTGGGACGACCGGTCGAGCGAAAGGCTGTTCGGGTTTCAGACCGACGAAAGCGGGAATAGAGAGCGACGACGGTCCTATCATCTCACAGTAAACATCCTGGCTTAATTCTCTTTCGCGAATCTTAGGACTCTTTGGTATACCCCTCACAATCACCTGCTAATGGATATGCAATGTAATGCCACTTTTTTCTGTCTTTCCCTAACGACCGCTTGCGTGAGAGAGAGAGACCTTGTGAGCCCTGTAAGTGGGCTTTATCCAAACCCCGCCCACTCGATGGAATAATATGTTGCGGCCTTCTTGTCCTCGTCCCACTCGCATAATAAATGGGCCTTTTTTGTACCTGTTCCTAGCCGACCATGCGCAACGAGCTCCATCGGCCGAAAGGGGGCTGCAGGCGACTCGATAACGGATGCGACAAAGTGGGAGTGATACCGTAATGGGTCCCCTGAATAGCGACATTGCAAATAAGAACAGATCAGACCATCTCAGACGCAACGTATTCTCGGGAGACGAGAATAGTGCAAAATGCTTTATTCTATCCAGACGGCCGATATGAACCCGTGGATGGTGAGATAGCAGCCGTTGCGAATGCGATGTCTTTCTTTTTTGAGAAGAGGTACAAGTGGGGGAACACGTACCGGGATATACCAGGTATTCACCACCGAATTTGATACCGCCTCCCATGAAATAACCTTGCTTCCACAGATCTCGAAAGACACCACAACGAGCACGTTGAAAAGGCGTCTCGGGATAATCCCACATGCCAGCATCGCGTGCGGCCGCGAGAGTGGTGAAGGCATGCGTGGGCTGGTCATACCAGTCGAATGAGGACGATTCCCCAGGAACGTGTACCGAGTACGCTGCGGTCGAATTCTGGGGTGCAATCGCATCAGATCCATGTGGCTTCGTGGTCCTTGACGAGTTGGCGGGATCAGGGACACGGGATGTGGGTGGGCCCTCGTTGGATATGCCCTGGGACCGTTCGAGACGATCGGTTTTACTGCGCGCCTTTTTCTCCTCGCGTTCCTTGCGTTTCAGGATCGCTTGCTCGGACATGGCGCGGTCTGGATTGTGGGCCTCTCGGGCTTCGTGCTGTTCTGCTAGGGTAAGCTGCTCCTCGACTCCGCGGAGTCGCTCGGAATCCCACTTTTCTAGCTCGTCTGCGCTCGGATCGTGGTGAGCGTTCTGGTCGTCGACCAATATCGCCAGCCCTGTTGAACGAGAATCGGTCATATTTGGCAGGCGGGTAGACAACGTGACGTACCCTCGTCAACGAGGAGAACCACCTCCTCGGGCATGAGCAAAAGCGGGACGCCCAAGAATACATTTTGTTGAGACAGATGGGGAAGCGTGCCGGTCAGAACGCCGCAGACGTGGTGGCATGAACGCAACGTAGTGATATCTGTAGAGGTGATCAGTAGAGGATGAGCGCGCGATGGTTTCCTTTGCTTTTGCCCCACCGTCGACGTCCCAAACGTATGCTTGCTTGTTCGACACGCGCAGTGGTATTGGGCTGTTCGTGGCCATGGACGTCGTAGGGATGTGTGCACCCGGTCTCCGCTCCGGTAGTGACCACAAACCGAATGACCTTGCAAGGTGCTACATAGCTCTCCACGTGGGATCGCGTTTCAAGTTTGTGATTATCTCTGATTATCTCTAGTCCATAGATCTCATGAACGTATAAATCACTTGGACGAATACCCTCTGTCGATATATCTGTCAAGTTCCCCCTGCGTCGCTTTAGACAGTGAGGTGCTCGGTTCCACAGCGGTGGCATCTGACGGTCCCGTTTCAGATAGATATGGCAGCTTATACCCAAGATGTCGTCCTACTTTTCGGAGACTCGATCACCCAGGGCGGGTGGGTGTGCTCTGGATTTGCCCAGCAGTTGGCGTGTATGTTCGTCGTGGTCAACGCGTCGACCAGTCGCTGAGGACACGTTCAGCTGCCTACGTCCGCAAGTTGGACGTGCTCAACCGAGGTCTCAGTGGATATCAGACTGATTGGGCGATTCCCGTCTTTGAGCAGGTAAATCGCAGACAGCACGTATGCAGCTGTTTTGATACGGATGTTTTGTAGATCCTTGCGCAACAGCACGAACAGCGTCAAGTGCCAAAGGTGCAGTTGCTGACCATCTGGTTCGGTGCCAATGATGCTGCGCCACCCCCAAGTCCGCAACATGTCCCGCGTGACCGGTACAAGGCCAACTTGACTCACCTCGTGAATATGGTTAAATCGCCGACGTCGGCGTACTATTCGCCCAACACCCGTGTCGTTTTAATAACGCCACCACCGGTGAATACTCATCAGTGGACCGGGCGTATTTTTGAGGAGACAAAAGCGTACGCGGAGGCTGTGAAGGAAGTTGGAGCACAGGTGTGTGTGCCTGTGGCGGATGTATGGACGGAGATCTGGGAAGCTGCTGGACGCGACGAACGGGCTTGCGAACGGTTCCTTCACGATGGCCTGCACTTGAATGGTGCCGGATATGAGGTAAGCTCGGGAGCGCGTGCATACATATCGCTGGGAGACTGAGTGGTGTTGCAGATCGTCTTCGACTCGGTCATGAAGATCATCGAAGAGAAATACCCGGAAATCCATCCTGAGAAATTGCAGACCGTGTTCATTCCGTATGTTATGACGATCATCCGCTGCGATCCGCTCGCTGATGGCTCGAAAGGTGGTCTGAAGTGAACGTGGAAGACCCGTGCCCTTCGCTGGGCAAGAGACCTGTGATCGTATAAAATGTGTCGTGTATCACTTCCAATTCCATTCCAGCTCAACTGTGTTATGACAACGGAGGTTATTGTTCTGGAGCCGACTTGGCACGTGACAAAAGTCAACCTCGACCAAAGAAAAGCCAAACACGGGCACTTGGACCAGTACTAGTACTCACTCACTGACACTCGGAGCGAGCGGCGCAGTGCGGCTCTAGCCTGGTCTTGCGGTTTGTCTTGCTCGTTCTCGGTCTCTGGTGAATGGTGCCGCGTCGAGGACACCAGTCAAGGTGCGTTACTCGCTCGTTATGGCAAGGGACGCGTTGGACCCACAATAAGTAGTCTACATTACAGACTTACCTTCTGTGTTCGAATTTTCGTGAGAGTCTACGACAAGTCGCGAGCAGGTTTCCCGCTTTCTTGCTAACCTCCATATATCAAGGCGCGGCCTCCTCCGCCAGCCCATTCATTACGTCCAAGGTAATCTCTCTCTCTTCTCTCCTTTGACTGTAAGCGAGCCACGAGGCTGGGCCTGTGTTCGACCCACCGGGTGGACAATGGTCTTTTAACCACCGTTCCACGAGTCCACACCTTTGACAACTTTCCCCGGTGTCACAATACTGATTACCCGTTTGACTCCTTCGATAGCTTGTTCTGGCCGTGATTAAAGCGCTTTCGGACCATATATAGGTTCGTATTTATTCTGTGCATGTTCAACTTCGCCCCTCTCAAGTAACCGTCACTGATTGTTCACTTCTTCCGGGCACTCCCTGCGTTCAATTCAACCCCATCGCTATCTTATTGCACGACTCGCATCTTTATTCAACTCAATTATTTCAATTTTATTGTTCAACGCTTACAATCCTCTCGGCGCCTTCCACGCCTCCATGTCCCTTCTGGCAGATCGCCACTCGAACAAGAGACACAAGAGAGGGCACGAACACGCCTTGGAACCTCCAGTCATGAATTTCTTCTCTACCATATCATCAGCATCTTCCCAGTATCTCAGTGCCCCTCTTGCACCCATTCGCAAACGTAGCCACCAACATCTCAAACCCCGTGATGACCTCGACGAATTCCTCTCCTCAGACCTCGAACTCTCGTTCGCCTCCAACATGTCCCTCAACTCCCCTCCGCGCGACTATGTAAACATCACTCGAGACACCATTCAAGACGATGCAATGGATATTTCTCCCATGCCGTCCCGCGTCCCACGCAAGGAGCCAGTACAATTTAACAAGCCTACAAGTCGCCCACGCGCTTATACCAGTGGCGCCCGCATGTTTGGCCAAGACCTGAGCAACAATACTAATTCAAACGACTCGATGTCTGATTCAAAGTCCGGCACACAGTCTGGCTCGAAACGCACTCAGCTTACTGCCTTACCCGTCGAGTGGCTTTCCGCCAAACCATTGGAACGCACGCAATCGTCCGACAAAAATCTATTTGCCTCTGTAAGTGTTCATTCATCCTTGCTCATAATGCTATTTCGGGCCTTGGATTCACACATCTTACCAGTCCTCTGAGACCGTTGTTTTTCCTTCGGAAGATGCAATGGATGTCGACCCCGCTCCAATGGACCACAATGAACATCTCTTGAGCTCGCCTTCCATATCCGCTGCCCCGACGATTACTGGTTTCAATGTGTTTCAGGACAGTGTATCTTCGGCAGAATTGGAGTCGCCTGGCGCTGGCGCTGGTCAGCTAAAGAAAAGGCGTTCCGCATCGCCCAAGGCGGTCAGCCGTGTCGAACAAGACGATCCCTCCTCTCCTCCACCTTCGTCGCCATCGGTGCACAAACTCGAGCGCTTAGGAAGTGGTCATTTGCTATCTCACTTCAACAAGCCAGGATTGCAAGGTCTGGGTGCCCCTTCGAATGCCAACAAGCGGCTCCGTCGCCCTGCCTTTTCCGCCGTGGTACATCCTGCAGAAAGTGGGGCCCGTTCCGCGTACCCTGCAATGGAGTCCGAAGAATCTCCTTCGCAAGGTTTTGCCAACCTCTCCCGCCGCGCTGTTTCTGCAATGCTCCCCCCCACTGGTGTTGACATGTCCGATGAATCTTTTGATGGACCAGACATGTCTTCTCCTGCTCAGGCATACATAAAACGCCAGCAAGCCAAGACTATCCGCCGTCGTGATGGGACAGAAGATTTTAGGCCTCTCACCGGTGCTAGCCCTGCGGTGAACAGGGACATCTCTGAGAGTCCTTCCGCGAAATTTATGCTAGCGGGGTTCGGCGATAACGAGTCCTTGGGGAAGATTCTCCCATGTCACCGCGTTCGCGAGGATGGTCTGATGAGAATCGCGCCAAAGACTGTAAGTCATCAGCTATGATTGGGTTATGCAACCCTAAACGATTATCTTCCAGCTGGATGCCTTGCTGGACGGCGCATATAGCGCTCAGATCGCCCAGTTCCACGTTATTGATTGCCGCTTTGAGTACGAATATAACGGCGGGCATATCCCGAGTGCTGTCAACATCAACACCACAGCGGGAGTGGAGGAATTCCTTCTCTCTCAGAACAGGCCTAAACCATGTATTAGCGGTGACATTTCAAGGAAGACCGTTTTGGTATTCCACTGTGAGTTCAGTGCTAAAAGGGCTCCAACAATGTAATGTATCCTTTCTGCTTCCATTGAAACATACTGAACCATGCGATAGCGCCAAGCACTTGCGCTCCAAAGATCGCGCCATGAACAACCACGTATACCCGAAGATCCACTACCCGGAGGTGTACATCCTGGAAGGCGGGTATTGCGCGTACCACAAACATTCCGCGAGCCGTTGTCAACCCCAGGGCTACGTAACAATGGACGACCCTAGCCATGCGCTCTCTCGTCGTGAAGACTTGGATCAGTTCCGGAAGGCCAAGTTTGGTCGCACAAAGTCGTACGCGTACGGCGATCTGGGTTCCAAGGTTTCCAGTGTGACCCAGCAACAACAACCACAGTCCAAGCGGGACACCGCTCCTACTGCCCCTCAGTTGTTTGCTGCCGCAAATGCCGCTCGTACTCGTCGTAATGGCCTCTCCACTCTCACCGAGATTGGCAACCTCACAATGACCGACGACGAAGAGACTGACATTGGCGATAGCCCGTGCCCACCCCCGACCAAAGGTGTCTCATCAAAGGTGAAAAGGCTGGCCAGAGGACCCATTACACGTGCCGAGACGTTCGATGCAGCTCGTATGGCGGCGTACTGATGTTGAGCTCATCCGCATCTATCCTGCTCGTCACAGCTCTCGATGCCCACAATATGGATAGCTGCTGCTTTCTCCGCTCATCCTTTCGATTTCCTTGTTAAACGTCACCCAAGCTATCCGCCACGTTATCCATCGGAGCTCACTCGACTATTATTTTGACTCCGCCTATCGCCACGACCACTCTCGGGTTCGTAGAGTTTCCATGTCTCGCATGACACGTTTACTCTTTATGTTCGTTATGCCTCGACGCCATTGGTTCAGTCCTGGCAAGATCAACGAAAGTCCCGCATTAACCATCTTGAACGTTCAAAATGCCATCTGCATCATTCATCCCTATCTGAAAACATCTTCACACCTATAGCCAATCAATCGACCGCATTACACGCTCCATTTGTTTGACTACCCCGCATTTATCTGGAAGGTTTTTGCCATGGCAAACTTCATACCATCTGTTATCACATATGCGCATTGGACTCGCCCCCATTCACCAAGATTTTCTTACATCTATCTCTTCCATTTCTTATTTATGGCGTATCTTGCGACAGCTCAGTTATTTATGTCCATCTACGCCAAGTAAGAATTCTGTTTCCCTCTCCCTTTTACCTATCTTTAATTTCGTCACATATGCATATACATCGTTCTTGTTTCTCCCTCACCGTGATGTCGTATACCTTGCACTTTGCATCGGACTCTGTGATATATTCTCGCTACCATTGGCTCCCTTTTGTTTTGGAACGGCTGCAAGGCCGCTAGTGCGTACGGTCACCGTGGCTTGTCGCATTCCTATCTGTTGCTGGTTCTTTTTTTTTCTTCAGTTTTTTGGTTACGCGAATGGATTGTGACGATGTTTTTCGCCTAGGTGTGGACCTTGGGAATGCGTGCTGGCTATAAAAGAAGGTAAGTTTTCGCTTTTTTCGTGGGCAAGGGGAGTTGCCCCGTTTTTTTGGTTGCAATGTCTATCTCTTTGGAACCTCTCCCCCTCCTCATCAACATGTCATGTTTGGTGGAACGAAGACCGCCCGGAGAAGTGGAAAAATGGTATTGCGTGTGTCGAATGGTCTCCTGACATGTCTACCTCTACGTTTAAGTCTCGGACTCGTTCGACCATGGCAGCGAGGGCCACTTTATTCGTGGCTCGTCGGACCAGTCTAAAGCCTTTGGACATCGGGCGAGCAAATTGTCGAGTTCAACCACAGACCGCCGCGCCTTCAAGGAATACCGATTAACCTCTCTGGAGTCGACTTTCACAAAGGTGCGGGATTGAATCGATTGTTTAGTGTCTATCGAATACACACTTGGCCAGACCGCCTGGTGTCATGGTATTTGAGATATCTGGACACGCTTTGTACTCACTTGGGGTGCTGCTTTTCGGACGCCATCAGATCCATCGGTACGCCTGGAGTCCACTGGAATGTATGTACGAGAACTCCTTCTCGCGCCATCGTCCTTTCCGCTCTTTTCACGCGTTCGGGGCCTGCACATCCGAGTAGGGGTTGACATGTTCACTGGACGCTCTCTTTCTTTCTTTGCGCCTCTGCCTGTACTATATATCACTATTACTTTTCCTCTCGTCCTTTTACAAGCCTACAGTGAGGATCACACTCAAACTCAACGAGTGCGTTTCTCCCTCTCAAAACATGCCCGCGTTGCGAGCTGTATATATATTATATAGTAGAATGCCAGATTCAGTCGCCCAACCTGCATCGCGCTGAGTGACTTGGCCATTGCAAACCAACGGTGATCGACAAGGTAGGCTAATGACTAGACAAGGTAGCAGAAAAAGCAATACGAATTATAGACACGTGGACATACCACCGGGGAAAGCAGAAAAAAAAGTTCACGAGAGAGTAGCATCCAAATCATGTTGGAGAAACAACGCTTCGGGGAAATATCTCGCTCGCACAGCTCTCCCACCAAAATACCTTCCGTCCATCTCCCTCACAGTCTTCCACGCGCCAGACGGCCCAGCAAATAGTACGAATATGCGTACGGCCTCTTCGGCATTCGAGGGAGGTGGGTAACAGAGATGGACAATAACACGCTTGACAGTGCCGTTCTTGGAGCATTCATCGCCTACGAGATCGGGAGTTAACCATGACTAATGCACGGCAAGCAAGCCAAACATACCGATTTCGTCGCGCAGATCACCATCATCCACGTCTTCGGGATCCACTATGTTCGTGAGTACGACCACCCGACTGGGTTCGCCAAACCGCTCGCGGTCCTCGCGTGCTCTTGCATCTTCATTGTCATTGATGATCCTTCCCATCTTGGAACCGATCGCCAGTTTACCCTGAGCTTGTGCAGCAGGTTTTTTCTTCCCTTTGCCGCTCTTCGCTTGTGCAACTTGTTCGACAGTGAGCGCGTTGACAATGCCTGAACCGTCCGCGCCTAACCCCTGACCCTCTTTGTGACCCCACTTCGCCATGAGACGAGTGGCAAAGCTATGAGGATCCGGCCTGCAGATGAACCTAGTCATGTAACCCGAACACGCTGGTGTTGGATAGCACTGACCTTTTAGATGTACCCTCTTCCTCTGCAAGGGGGGGTGGAGCAGGAGAGTTGGTCCCAGAACCGCCAGACCCAGCGGGGCCGGAGCCTGCACTCGCAATAGCGGCGAGTGCACTCAACCGAGCAGCAATATTGGCAGCAGCCTTAACTTTGTCTTCAAACCCACTCAGAACCTGCCCTGGAGGAGGGGGGACGTTGGCGGGTGGAGCGAATGGATTGTATGCCAAACGCGGAGGAGACGGAGGCTCAGCAGCACTGGGGGACATCGGTGGAGGCTGCGAGGGAACAAACGGAGGTGCGGTTGGTTGGAGTCCCTGGCTCATGGCAAGACGACGTTGGTAGGCTTCGTCTCCTGTCTCTGCACGATCTACTGAGACTGCTGGCAGTTCAGTCACGTCGTTTCCGGGGACCATGTCGAGGTCTGTGTCATCGGCGGGCTGAGACACCGGCTGGGGCGCGGTTTGAGCGGGTTGGCCTCCAGCACTGAACGCTAAACGTAGTTGATACGCATCTTCCCCCGATATATTGCGATCTACATGAACTGGTGGAGATGACGCTCTTGGAGGGGCTGCTCCTTGAGACATCGCCAAGCGTCGCATATACGCATCCTCGCCAGACATGTTGCGATCCACAGTGACCAAGGGTGGATCGGTGCTCCCAATGCCACCTAGGCGTTCATCGTCCGCGCGAGACCACCGGCTGTACGTGATTTGTTCATCAAATCTCCCTAAACAATCGTCGTAAAAATAGTATAAAATCATCAGGGGAATCACGAACCAGTCTTGCGAGGGCGTTCGTCTTCACTCCCTGAATCGGTTTGGTCACTACCTCGGTCTTTGGCGTCGCGCGCACGTTTCCTCTCGGCAGCTCGTTCAGCTGCCCGTTCAATGCGGTCGCGTTGCTTCCAGACCTTGTATTCGTTGTAATCATTTGGTTTTAATGGATCGTACTGTTCAATGGGATCCCAAACGGCAGTGGGCTGCACATTTTTGTTCTGGATACGATCCACGTATTGATTAGGTATGCATATCATCTTGCTTCGTCGCTCACCTTCTTCCCCTTCTTCCCGCCCCCAGCACCACCGGGCCCCTTGCGTTTCTGATGCGCTTTGAAGCCATTGACGTCTTCATCAAGGACCATGGACGGAGGCTTCACTTTCTTTCCCCAACTCTCTTTCTTACGCCATCCGGTGCTGGGTTCGTCTTTGAGATCTGCCTGATCGTTCGCTGGCGCGACAAGTTCAGGTGGCGCGAACACGACGGCAGTGGCAGACACGGTCGCATTCGAATTGGCGGGAACCCCCAGTATCGGCGGAGGTGCGGACGTTGTCGAGACCGGACCTGGCACTGGGACGGCCGTCACCCCAGGGGGCAACCTCGTAGGGGCCTGTTTTGCCTTTGCTTGTGTCCTACGAACGGGTGCAAACGCGAGCGCAGCGGACCATCCTGAACGGTCGAGGAGCCAAAAGGGGTGGCATTTGGGCGGAGGTAAGCAAGCGTTTAAAACAGCGATGATGGTGACACGGTCAATATTTTGGCTGTACGCATCAAGGCGCAGGAGAGGAAGAGATACCAGCTGAAGCTTTTCCTGCCACCGACCCTGATCCAAATCCTACTGATGTTGCGGCTCCTTCGTCGACGGCGCTGGTGGCGGTGGGCGGTTGCGTATCTGCTGGTTGTGACGGTGTGTTGGGGACTTGGGTTTTCTCGTTGGGTTGGGTTTGAGCGGGTGCTGGCGCAGGAGGGGGAGGAGCAGGAGCAGGAGCAGAAGAAGAGAAGCTGAGCGTTGCGCCGGAGGAGAACTGGATTCCACCGTACAGTCCGCCCGCTCTGCTCGACATCTCGGAGAGCGTCCAACCGTCGTGTGAACTTCACCCGGCTTTAGCAAATGGATGATAAATAGTTGCAAGCCGGGATATACTACAAAACTGTGGTCCGTGGATGCTCCAGAGGTGCTAGTATGTATGCAGTCTAATGGCTAATGTACTGAAAGACAAAGGAAACCTCGGGCGAACCGACCTCTGCTCGAAGAAGGTCATCATGGTTGTCCTTCAGTTCCGGGTTCGTAAAGTGATTCCAGCTGGAATCAACGCCGGTCAGCCTCCTTGGTTACGCTAGACTCGGACAACACCTACGTGCTCGCGTCTCCATATAGCAGGGCGCTATTCTTGATGACCTGCTTCCCATTCTTGCATCGCTTACATTTGAACGTGTCATGCGTGTCACATATCGTGTTCTCGTTGAACGTGAAGAGTTGTCGGAGGGACTCGAGCGAGAAATGTCTCTCTGCGTCCTCCTTCTCGTCTACCACTGCGGAAGACAGAGCCTGCTTGGAAGCTTGCCGTTGGAAGATCTTTTCTTCAATCGTTCCCGTCGAAATAAATCGGTAGACGAAGCCTGCACATAAATTAATCATGCTGAGACTTTGGAATTATGTCGACGGTTGACGTACATTCTTTCTTCTGCCCATCGCGCCACACACGGGCGAGAGCCTGTTGATCAGCGGCCGGATTCCAATCTTAAAAACAGTCTCGTTCGTTACTTGCATGTACTTGGTGAGGGTGCATACATACCGGGATCAAACAGAATTAATCGGTTCGCTCCAATAAGATTGATACCACATCCACCAGCCTTTGAACTGAGCAAGAAGATGAACTCCTTCCCGTTGGGGTCGTTAAATTGGTCGACGAGTTTTTGACGCTTCGTAATTGTCATAGTCCCATCTAGGCGGAAAAATCCATACCTTGCGCACGGTATGAGGAAAACACAATCGGAAGAGAATCCGACGTGACGCACTTTTTACTTCGACACAACTTCTCGAATAGGTCGAGTGTCTGGGTATAATTACTAATGAGGACAATCTTGTCATTGGTAGTCGTTCTGATCTGATGAAGGAACCTGTGGAATGGTGAAGGCAACGAACGGCACGTCAATGAGAATACGATTCACGGAGGGGGGACAATCACCTCTCCAAGACGACAAACTTGCCTCCCCATTCACACCTTACGCCTCTGTCCTGGTTCCTCCCTCCATACCTACTGCCACTGCCATTTCCACCCCCTGAAGCTCCCACAAATCCTTCGGGAATGAGCGCTTCCGAGCCTCTGAGATCATCAGGTAGGTTGAGTAATTCGGGGTGATTGCATAGCTTCTTCAAGATATTGATGGCTTTCAACGGTTGTGAATCCGCACCACGTAGCAGGGCCTTGATTTCCGGGGATGAGATGAAAAGACGGTATAGAGATAATTGGAAGGTAGATGGTTTGCAAAACACGACGTGTTCGTATTTGACAGGCACTACAAGCAAATTCGTCCGTGTTGGATTCGCTGGATTCCGGTAGCAAGGAAGGGTACGTACAATACTTGGATAGTAGGTCATTAGTACGCCGGATGATGAACTTCGTCACGAGTCCGCCGAGTTCCTTAAGCTTCCTTTCCGACGTGGCTTGCACCTCGGCAGATGAGCTTGCATCGCGGCCTCGTATAATGGCATTCTCAAAATTTTTCCTGAAGTCTTCGCGCGTACTCAGGAAATTGGGGTTGGCAAAATTAAGAAGTGAAAAGTATTCTGACAGATCATTCTAGGCGTGAACATCGGAACATCAGCACTTGACAGCTAGGCGCACACATGCGCCAGGAGCAGGGAAAAACTGGATACCTGGATGGGCGTGCCTGTTAGTATAACACGCCGTTTGACATCAAGTGCGTTGAGGGACTGGAACGTAAGCGAGTCTGCATCAGCAAAAGTCAGCAGAGGTCCTCCCCTGAAGGGCATCAGGTAAATTAAGGAGTACAGACCAGAATTCTTGAGTCTATGCCCCTCGTCGCAGAGCAGTAGCCCAATATGACAATTGGCGAGGTGAGCAGATAATGTCCGAAGCGTTTCGTACGACACGATCATCACTTCAATGTGGTCAAGCGATGGTTCATGCTCATCAATGGACGAGGACAAACCTGGTTGAGTGACATTGCGACCTCGAGCTTCTACCCATCTCCCGACTTTCTCCAGTAGCCCAGCTTTTCCACCCTTTCCGTCGACCGCCAGCGCGGAAATTGCGTCCTTTCCCAACCACTTCACTAAGAGCCGATTCGAAATGCTGCTAGGTAACGCAAAGGAAACGACATGCCTAGTTCGTTGGCCCAGTTCTTGACTAAGCTAGACGGGCACGCTATAATGCACTTTTCGATGGTCGGCTTTCCGGCGTGCGGAGATTGTTTGACCAAGGTCCAAAGAAGAGCGATGCACTGAAGGGTTTTCCCAAGCCCCATTTCATCGGCCATGATGCAGCCGTACTGATTGTCGGCCAACATCCCGGTTGTGCATTTATACAAAAACTACGCACACACACATGAGCGTCGACGAGGAATAGACCGTCTACGATTACCTTGACACCCTCTATTTGGTGTGGACGGAGGACTTTGGAAAGGCGAGGATCGATTACGACGGGTACTTTGGGAATAGCCTCTTTCTTGTCTTTGCCTTCGCCCAACAGAGTGCGTAGATTCTTGTGGGGATTAAACATTCCGGCCGTCTTTTCCTGTGCTTCCTTGGCTGCACGTTCCTTGGCATCCTCCTTCTCCCTCGCCTTCCTCTCCTCGTCCGTCTCTCGGTCATCTATGGTCGGATCATACAACACAATGGCATGGTCCTCCATCGGATCGTGTAAGGGCCGGGGAATAATCTTCGCCTGGGGTCGTATACCGAGGGACGCGCCAGTTGGGATGAGGGGTACGACTTCCCCACTCCTATTGGTCATGGTCGGCATCGAGAACCTGCGCACCATCATCTCGAACGGCTTCGGCTTGTACACGGGGAACGTCTTGATGGCAGCCTTGAGTTCCTCCTCGTTGAACGTGCTATCCCTATCCTTGTCCTTCTTCTTTTTCTTCCTCCGCGCATCGTCCGAGTCGGAGTCGTTCTCGTCAGCCCTGGATTCTTTGTACGAGACGCGCTTGCGTTTGCGGGCTGGCTGCACGCGCTCTGTGGACGCTAGGACTGTGGGAGGTTTGAATGGCTTGTAGACGCGAGTGCTTTCCTGAAGGCGGTCTACGACGCGTCCATCCGTCGTGGTCGGCGTCCGCTTGAGCATAAACATGGCGGACGGCAAGGACGACGTGTCAGATCAACACGCGACCACAATCAGCCATGAGCGCGACGAACGTACTGACCCCAAACTCCGCCTGGACGCGTACTACTTTCGGTAAACGACCGTCAAACTGCTCTTATGGGTGATGCACAGGAGCGCATGTGGCGGCCTTCTCCTTCCCCGATAGAATCATGGAGCGATGCTTCAGGTGGGAACGAGGACGGGGAGTGGCCAGTCAAGGCCGTGGTCGGCGAAGAGATACGCCTCAATGGCACTTCGAGGTACAGTGCGCTGCACCACGATTGGTAGTAGTGATCTTAGGGTTCATTCACAGATATGAAGTACGCTCCCATCCATCTCTACCCCGCCCCTGTCCTGCTTACCTTTCCGCTTTGCGGTGTGTAGGTGAGGTGGGACAACTGGCACCGCAAAGACGGTTCAAATACCACTTGGGAGACGGAACATTTCGAAAGGGTCGAGCTCATGAGACGATGGAACCGAACACAAAAACGCATCCGCTGCTCTCTTGCAGACCTCTCTCTTGACATGAGAGTCCCGTGGCCGGATGACGCCGTCCACGAGCGTCTCACTGATCACCGCAGACAGGCCTACGACGAAAAATTAAGCAGACGTCGCGCGGGTTCGTTGTCGACCGCGAACTGGGACGCAGAGGTAGAGAATGCATATGGTAGGTTGCATGAACCGGAAATAGGGGAAACAAACACGAAACTTCGAGTGAGGCGAGTTAACCAGGGATCCGCACCAGGGTCCTCAGCGGGTGCGCCCGCTCATTCGACACCCTCGCGCGGGAGCAAGAGATCGTCTCCGACATTGGCTCCTTCCTCCGCGTGCGATCAGTCCATCTCCTCAGGACCACCACTCAAACGAGGCCGCGGTCGGCCACGGATTAGCACCCCGACTTCCCCCAGATTAGCGACGACAACTCCTTCCACATTTCCGCGCAAAGGAAGAGTGATACTTACCCCCAGTTCGGCTGGGTCATCCAAGGAGCCTGAGACTACAGAAAATACACTTCCATCTGTCGTCGTCTCTCAACCGACATTGTATGTCCAGCCCTTACGTGTGTGATGCCTGACCTCACCGTACGCGTTAGACGACGATACATCTCCTCGGCATGGAACAAAGTTGCGCGAGAAGCGATGGCTGCGACGGTCTGCATATCCCCCGATATTCCTGACGAGAACATCCCGCATAACCTCCAGACATTTAAATACATGGAGAAAGGCTACAATTTTTGGTATGTTTACCCCCTTCAAGAGTGACGTGTTCACCTCTATCATCTATCATGCAGCAGCGACAAACTACGGAGGATTTTTAAATCATCCTGCGATGTCTTCACGACGTGCGAATGCACGACCTGTTCCGACGCTTCGAATTGTCCTTGTAGGGATTTGTCCAAATTTTCTGATGTAAAAGGCATTGGGAATATCTCTGCCTATTCGAAGGTAAACCCATCCTGCGTTTTCCAGGGATGGTGGTTGAACGGAGGAGGGTACAGGGCTTGTTCACCTTTAAAATCCCGCGCGGTGTGGATGTCATCGAATGCAACAAGGTTTGGCTCAACGAGTTCGTGCCTTCTTTCGCTCAATATTCTGACGAATGCTAGTTCTGCGGATGCGGTTACGATTGCGGGAATCGCGTCGCCCAACAGTCCCGTAATATCGGCATCGAAATTTTTGATACGAAGCGTTGTGGGTGGGGCGTACGTGCTCTGGACGACATTCCCCGAGGAAAGGTTCTTGGCACATACTCAGGGTAATATTGCACCCTCGGCACACTGAATCGTGACTAACACTCCTCTGTCACTGCAGAGTGCTTGTGTAAGCATATCACGTAGCTACAAGCTAGGCCCAGTCTAAACGATGCCAGTCGTAGAGATGATGTGGACAAGTTACCTGAAGAGCACCATGGGTACTTATTCGACCTCGATAGTACCGAAGTTAAAGACGCCGAGAACCCGGGGGGAAGATACACAGTGGACTGCTACGAGTGTGGTAAGTATTCAATGATGCTAGCGGCATAAACATACATTGACCGTCATTGCAGGCAACTGGACGCGGTTCGTAAAGTAGGCGAACGACTTGCACACCACTGTGTCATGCTGAATTATCCGCGATAGCCACTCATGCAGTCCGAACATGGAGGTTTATTGTGTGGTGTACGATACCATCCCATATGTAAGCCAGTCCTCTTCGACGAACCGTCGTTCACTGATAGTTTGTCGCAGGTGAATATGCCATATGTAGCCTTCGTAGCATCCTTCGGTATCCCTGCAGGCACGGAGCTGACGATTGACTATCACCCGTACGCAAAGGTGGACAGGAAGGGAAAACGGCCGGCGAGGGGAGGAGACTGCAAGTGTGACTCGGACGTGTGTCGGGGATGGCTTAAAGTATAAACAGTGCCAGTCTCGTGATGGTTGGTGTGAATACACAGTGTCGTGTGCCCAGCGAGGACGTGGCGGTGGTTACGAGATCGTTATCAGCCGGATGTGACCCGGGACGACATATGTACATGCGCGCTTTCGTCGAGCTGCGAGCTGGTGACCAAGCGCAATTGGAGTCAACATACCCCGCGCAGATATCCCCCCCTCGACTCACCCCACTCATATGTCTCTCACCCACCCGCTCAGCGAGCTCCTAGGTTACACTTCAATATGCTGTTGGCTGGGCGCCCAGTTCCCGTAAGTTCACCATTGCACCTCCAACCTGGCCAAGAACGTTATCTGATGTCCTCCCGTGGTCCGCAAGACAAATTGTCGAGAACATGAAGCAACAATCCTGCGAAAGTCTTGCGCTCCCCTTCTTGTTCAACTGGATGCTCGGTGCGCCATAATCACGCCACCTTGCTGCGGACGGTTCGGCTGACTGTGTCGCAGGCGACGTTTCCAATCTGATTGGGTGCATTCTTACGCACCAATTGCCGTTCCAGGTGAGCCTCGTCCTCCCCAACTCCCTCCGTCGATGCTATTGTCCGAATAGAGATATCTTGCAACGTATTTCTGCTTCGTAGATTGCTGTCTGCTATATCAATACTTCCATTACGGCGGCAGCCCTAGAACTCCCCCCGTCATCTATTCGCATGCGCGTTCCCGTACTGCCTCCTCCGTTCGCCGTCATTCCATCGATGCGTCGCATTACCGCACCATGTCCACCACGGTGGCCAGTACCGCCGCAGTGTCCGCGCTCGCCGCCTATCCAGAGAGCCACCCAGAACACCCATATCCAAGGAAACTCAGTGGGGACATTGTGGTCGACGAGCAGTCCATTACTCCACACCCTGTCGAACAACCCCAGGATGAGGTAAGCGACACTGTGCTTGCAGCGCTTTCGGAAAGCTTTTATTCCGAGAGCGGGCAGAGGAAGAGAGTGTCGTGGAGCCAGGAGAGGCACGAGCATCCGGCGGGCGGCTCTTCAAGACGCCGTATGTCGCCTGTAGTACCGCTCCGTCACGCCCCCGCAACCACAGCTGCGCTCATTGCAAGGGGGAGACCGGCGCAACGCGAAGAAGAAACGGAAAGTCTAGCGGAGGAGGAGGAAGCCGAAACAGAGAGGAGAAACGCTTCGAGAGCTAGCCGAAGGAGCGTCGGGATGGTTCTGCTCAGTATGGGTGTCCTGCTTGGTATCGGAAAATTCACGGGTGGGACACAACCGTTGGTTGGAAGAGGAGTGAAGACTGGGATGGTAGTGATACCAACCTCTACGCCGGACCTCTCATCAGCAACGGGATCACCTATCGTGGAACATCCGCCAAACGACCTCACGGACTCGTTTCCTTCCTATGTCGACGTGGAGTTACCCACACTTCCAAACAATGCCGGGTTCAGCCAGCAACGACAGCCCGACGACGACGCGACTTTCGATCGTATCGTAGGACGCGTTTTCGCTTGGTTGTGTACCACACTCTATCTGACATCACGGCTACCGCAAATATGGAAGAATGTGAGTCGTACACGTGCTACGAGGTCATTCGTTGTCATATTGACGATGTTCCCAGTACGTCAGGAAATCCGTTGAGGTACAGCAGAACTTTCCATGATTCAGGGTGACTGATTCTGACTCATATCATGACAGGGCCTCTCGATATATCTTTTCATCTTCGCGTTTCTCGGCAACTTATTCTATGTGTTATCAATCGTCACGTCTCCTGCGGCCCGTCTCCCACCGCCAGCATCAACCGAGTTTTTCCGCGAGAGCCTTCCGTGCGTTTTCCCCATTCAAGCGAATCGTTTTCCCTTGATCATGGGTTTTCCCTTTGGGGCAGGTATTTACTTGGGAGCGGTGGGACCTTTGTTTTCGACATTACGATCGTATCCCAGTCCCTTATCTACAAAGGCAAACACCCACGAAGGATCTACATTCGGAGTCGAGGCAACTCCCTTGTACGGGGTGCGGCACTTGCAGAAGAGACGGCCGGGTTGTTACGGGGAGACACGCTTGCAAAGACACATGCACGTTCACGGAGCCGGGGGTGATAGGCGCTATATTTACATGGGTCTCAGCGAGTATTATCGTATATCGTGGATCCGGTAGGATCACTAGTGTTCTTGTGCTATATCGCTGCAGCCAGCCCGATCGCAGACGCGGCCGAATGGGAGCACGTGCCAGCGTGTACATGAACCCCTCCACGACTTGTCTCGAGTGCCATACCGACTAGACGATGCCCACTGTGACCACCAAAGGGAGACAACCTGCCAACGGAAGTACCGAGCCCGCGAACAACCAGAGCCTCGCCAAACTCCACCCGGACCACCTAGTACGGATTTTCGTTGTCTTCTCTCAGACACCGGTTGATCACCCGACACGCAGCGTAACCTCGTCTTGAACTACCTGTGTCACAACTCCTACCTCAAGACCGCGGAGGCGTTTGCAAAGGACAGCGCCGTCCGACATCTTGACAAGGATGGTGACGAGATCCATGACAGAACGACGGCCCGAGGGGGAGATGGGCTGTCAATGGCTACCATTGGTTCCCAAGGGTCGTCGAGCGACCTGAGTGACGAGATGGTGGAGAACATCCTCCTACGCCAACGTACGTCGTCCGAACCCGCGAATGGGGAAACATCAGCGATCATTCTCGGGATAACACTATAACATGTTTTTCCAATTAAAAACAGGCATCCAATTCGAGATTCTCTCGGGCAACGTTGAGCAGGCAATCGTGCTCTTGAACCGACATTTTCCCAAGGTTCTCGCAGAGGACAATGGCGACGAGATAGAGGTTACAGACGAGAACGTGAACCCGTCGCGGCTCGAGTATATTGGGGAAACCGTGAACCAGATTCATCTTTCGCTCAACCTTCGCATCCTGGCGTTCATTGAGGCATGTCGAACGGTCCCGCTTGTGTACACTCCACCGAGCCGGGGAGTCGGGAGCCCCATCCCCCTGGACTCGGACGTGACGATGGCCCCAGCGTCGCCTATAAAGCGCGACCCGATGGAGGAATACAGCCATCAAGAAGAGTTGCTGATTTGTGTACAAAAGCTCTATGCGACCGCCAACGCCCTTCGCAAGCCAGACGATCGCGCAATCTATCACAAGGAACTCTCGGCCGTCGGCGGACTCCTCGCATACACCGTCCCAGAGAACAGTCCGATGGCAAAGTATCTACACCAAGAAAGACGGGATAGAGTCGCGGAGCAGATCAATAGTGCCATCCTATGTTCGTCGATTTTGCCCGCTGTGCGTGTTGACGCCCCCCGAGTGATTGACTGACGTTGGCAGATCATACCAATATGCCGTCGGTCTCGCATCTGGAGCTCGTGGTCCGGTATACGCATTGTTTGTGGGCTGCGCTACACGATCTGCGAGTCAAAGTTCCTGCTTCCCACCGACTGAGTGGGCTTACTCTTCCCCTCGGCACGAGCACGCAGGGTACCAGCGAC
>JBBPSY010000027.1:0-18878 GCA_038093855.1 Rugiboletus extremiorientalis
ATTGTGCTAGGAGGTTGGTGTAAATCTCAGTCTATTCTGTCATTTATTCATTCTGTGATTTTATGACTTGAAGCTCTTCAATCTGAATCAGGTATGTAACTTCTTTTTTATTTGATATTCTACAGTGTATTGATGCCTCATAATTAGGTTTATCTTGATGTCAGCACAATCCAAACTTCTGGAGTGAGTAAAATTACTTTTATCTAATTGACTCAATTTGATGATGAACAAAGTCAAGTTTTACTACATGGAAACAGATCCTCCAGAATGGTGTTGGTATGTTCAAAATGCCTGGTGTTCATATATCATACGACATCATTTCACATGATACAGATACCCTCTTAATCATGGAGCATTCCTTCTACTTATACCAGCAGGGCAAAGCTAAACCAGTTTTGTCTGCTTGCTACAAGTATTGGACATCAGATGTGTGCAGCAGGACAAAAAGGGCATTGGGAGAGCTCTTTATGAGATATGGAGAAGCATCTCATGACCAAAGAGTGGAGATGCTCACTCATTTCATTCTTCAGAATCACATGTGTAAGTTGAGCAAATGTTTAAACATTCTATTCATTCATAATTTATCCCTAGAACTTCCACTTGTTTCATCATGGAGATTGCAACAGGTTATGACTTCAAGCTTTCTTTTTCCTCTTTCCATGGCAGAAGGATACCAAGAAGACTGAGTGGATGGAAACATGCTGGGGGTAGGAAGATCTTGGAAGTCAAGAATTGGTGTTTGTGGTAAAGCTGTCATGTAAAATCTTGTGTTTGTCTATGATGCACTTCCAACTCTAATATTCCATAGTCTAATTGGTAAACTCCTGATTGAGCAGTCTATATAATGTAAATATATACATCCTGGAATCATTATACAGTATACTCAATTGATAGGAACACTGTGGCTGGGAGATATCACTTGGGACATTGAGGATGAGGCTGTTTCTGTCTCACTTAGCCAGTGCCAGTTATCTTCACTGAAGTGTAGTACATACATCAGTAGGAAGAGGTTCTGGTTACACCAGTCTGCATTCTCTATGCAGTGTTAGACACAAAGCATTGGATACCACATTGTCTCAGGATACCATCTGATCCCTTTAATAGCATTATCATCGGGGGACTTCCAAGTACTGAGAGGGCTCGTGTATATTATGTCTAGTCTATCAAATAAATATGTTCACATCGAGCAGCATGTCATGAATCATTCTTGCACGATATCCTCTTTGCGTGGTTTCGAATCCTTGATCTCTCTTCCTTGCCCGATCAATGTCCTCGTTTCGTCATCCATCTCGATACCTGCGTAAAGAAATGACCGTCGCGTCATAAATGTGGGGAGCATGACAGGACCGGAGAGGAAGCACCCACCGAGACCTTCCTCGCGCACCAATCCCAGCACGTGCTCAATCTCGACAAACCCATCCTTGTCCACGTCCAACTTTTGGCTGACAGCCTGTCCGACCTCGTCGTCTGGCCTATGCTTGATCACAGCAAGCGCCTTCTCCAGATCCTGGACCGAGATACGACCCTGTGCGTCTGCAGAAATCATCTGGAGAGAGCTGCCCACACGTGAATCGTATTCCTGGAGCTGGCTGTCGATCTTGGTCAGCATCGTCCGGATGCGCTTCGTCAGCGCGCCAGAGGGGGACTTGGGGTCCTGTGAGAGGGGAGAACACGTGGGTCATGCAATCGATGCGAGAAACGTGGGGACTCACCTCTTCCGCTTGCAAGTTCTCTTGCATGAGCGCGCGAAGCTCGTCGCGCTCCTTGAGAACGCTGGATCTGGCCGACATGATGGACAGTGCCTCTGCAAGCTCCTTCAGCTGCTCCGTAGTCATACGGGCTTTCTCCTCTTCGATGACGGGATGCAACTTTAACCGAGGCGATGAGTTCGCCGGTTCGTTTACGGGCGAGCACCAACAACTGGACCTACCTCGCTGTCAGGTAAAAGCGATTGAGCAAGACGTGCTTCCAGCTCGTCTGCCTCGCGTTTCGCACGTCGAGCGTCTTCCTCTTTTTGCTCTTGTTCTTGCTCGTCCTCGATGAGCTCCTCTTGTTGCTGCAACACCTCGAGCTTCCGCTTGTAACTGGCATTGTCCGAATCGACTTCGAGCTCGGCTTCATTCAGCTACCAACACAAGTGCTGTCAGTAAGCCGTCCCTTGGAACCAAGGACAGGACGAACCAGGTTGTCGGGAAGGCCGCACATGACACTCTCCAAACTCTGAATGATGGCCGTTTTTCCGTCGACGTCGTCGCCCGGCTTCTTGTCAAAGTTGAATGCTCGACCAAGGATGAGAAGCACCCCAGAGACACGGTTGTGCAGGTGCAGCTGGATCCACGTCGAGAGCTCGTCGCGTAATCTCGCGGGAGAGACCCCAGTGGTACGGATGCCCCTAGACTGACAGGCGGCCTGAAGCTCTGATGTGGAAAGTTCATCGACGCCCTCTGCATAAATCGCCTGATCGTCCCTCCTGAGGTTCATAAGACGGGAGCGAATGGCACCCCTGAGAAAGTTGTCTGTTCCAAACGCATTGATACCCATGTACCGACACATGGACACCAGCTGTGGACGGGAAAGGTTGTCGAGAGTAAGGTCGTCGTCAAACAGTTTGGCGACGTTGATGATGTCGGCCGCAGAGGGAGATTCACCGGTTGAACGAACTTTTCGAAAGAACTCTTTGAAGGCGTCTGTACCGAGGATATGGACATTCGCTTTCAGACCTGATTCACGGAGGGTTTCCTGGAGGAATTTGGCCATCTCCAGCCTGACCCTGAGGAGCTTGCGCTGCTTCTCTTCCTAAGTGCGAGGATCAGCCACTGTCTGGACAGTCCAAGGAAAGGATGTACTGACAGCAGCATACTTGTCTTCAAATGTTGATGGGAGCATGGTGGGGAACAACTTGAGCGCGACCGGCAAAAGGAGCTCCATGAAGGGTATGATGACGAAGACGGCAAACGGCACCAGCTTGACCAAATCCTGCGTCGTTCTCCTGAGCTGATGCAAATCGTGACTGGTCAGACGAGCACGAAAGCGGAGACACGTCTACACACCTGTCTGCGCTCTCGGCGCGTCAGACTCTCCCCATGGAGGATCTTCCACTGTAGTCTTGCAGAGATGCGGACTTCGGAGACGAGGAGCTTCGACCCGTGCCAGTAGTGTTGGGCCTCGTGCTTGACTTTCCTCCAGACGCGGGTGGGGAGGGGTGCGTCTTCCTTGGGCGCGGGCGGGGACGGCTTCGGGTCCTGCGACGAGCCCTGTGGGACCGGGGTGCTCGACTCGTGCCTCACCAGCGGGTGGTAGAGCACGGGGGACCGACGGGCGACGAGAACGGCGGGCGAGGCAGAGCGGGCGAGGACGTGGCGAGAGAGGGCGCGCAGAGGGAGGTGACGCGCGTGGGCTGCACGGACGAGCGCGGCGGGGTGTTTCGAGCGGGGAAGCCAGAGAGACATGGTCGCGGACAAGGCGCAGAAAAAGTCGGCGCGCTGTGTTGTGGCCGTGTTTGCAGCATCGTTATGGACGTCCCCGACACCACCGACAGGGCGCGCAGACAGCGCCGGAAGCGACCTGCAGGCGTCGACGTGGCCTCATGGTCCCCGTTCAGAGCAGCAGAGAAGAAATACATGGCCCGGTTCCCCCCACCCGACCTCTCTGCGGTGCTCGACCTCGCGTCGCTGCCGCCGACACCGCGCTATCAGCCTGCTCGGATCTCAGCACAGGGACAGGACGTGTTCATCCTGCCCAGCGTGCCAGGTGAGGTGCCCAAGGACCAGCATTCCCCAGCAACTCACGCGCTCAACGCCCAGGACTAGCTCTGTTGCCGGGATGTATCTCCCCCTCAGATCAACGCCGCCTCGTCCGATGGTCCCTCCGCGACCACGCACGCCATCCGAACGAAACGAACCTCGACGCCCACTACGTCCTCCCGCCCGAGGGCATCTGGAACGCCCACCTCCGATCCCGCACGCCAGGCACCGCACCCCTGCTCATCCACACAAAAGCATCACTCGCTCGCGGAGCCTTGCCCCGATCCTCGTCTTGCCCACGACAGCTCATCTCCAACGACCCTGCCTCTGTACACAATTTCTCCTCCCTCCAATCACTCCCAAAACCGCCCCCAGAACCATCGACGACGGTTTCAGACGCCTTCCCCTCCGATCTCGTCCCCAAATTGCGCTGGGCAAACATCGGCTGGTCATATCACTGGGGCAGCAAGCAATACGACTTTTCGCGGGGAAAGAACGACATAGATCTCTCTGTCCGAGATCTCTGCAAGCGTGCCGTCGGTACTGTGCCGTGGGAAGAGATCTTTGGCAAAGACAACCTCGACGGGTGGGGAGACGAGGACTGGAGAACGTGGAGGGATACCTACGGTTCGTACCGCCATCACGCACGCGATGAGTCTGACCATCCCCCAGAACCCGACGCTGGCATCGTCAACTTTTATCAAGCAAAGGTGGGCACCTGCATATCGTATGCGTCTTTATTGACCTGCGTGTCATTCCAGGATACGCTCATGGCTCACGTCGACCGCTCAGAAGTCTGCGCAACGTCCCCACTCGTATCGATCTCGTGAGCCGCACTACCACGTCCTCTTTGCACTCACATACACCAACAGGCTAGGGAACGCGGCCATCTTTCTTATCGGTGGTCTTACTCGAGACACTGAACCAATCCCAATCCTCCTCAGATCGGGTGACATCTTGATCATGTCCGGTCCAGCGTGCAGACGCGCCTACCACGGTCGGTCACCCCACTACCATCCTCACTCTAAGCCAGCTCAATCCACCCAAAGGAGTCCCGAGGATACTGGAAAACACGCTGCCTGAACACTTTTCGCAACCCCCCGGTGGCGAGGGTGCAGATTGGGAGCCTTACAAAGACTACATGTGCAGCGCTCGGATCAACATCAACGTTCGACAGGTGTTTCCAAGAGGGTTTGATCCGCATGCACGAGACGCTACAGGGTGATAGACGGTGATCGATTCACGTTTCCCGTGGGCATGGTCCTCGTGATGACACGCCAAGGAGGTCGGGACGGACACGTTTGACGCGCGGTTGGTCTGACAATGAATGAGAGGTCATGAGGAGAGACATTGCATTATTCCAGTTATCTCGCTATCTACCGATCGATCCGCTTACCGCGCGAGTCACGTCCGAAGCATCCGAAGCATCCACCTCGCTCGCATTGCGAGAGATGCTCTGGGGCCCTGGCTACCTGTGGCAATCTGAAATCGTCGTGGTGAACCCAACGACACCGCGCCATAAGAGGCGGTAGAACCTTGAGCTTACTGACTCGTTCCTGGCCATCACTCCAAGAGAGCAAACAGCACACCCATTGTTTGGCTTGAAAGAAAATGAAACTCACGTCCGCACACAAAAGTGGTATACATGACGTTGGGGGTTGTTGCAACCGAAGAGTGATCGGACGCTGAAGGATTATTGGATTTTAAAGCTCTTCTTCATACCTATCATCCGCTGTATCCTGAAACGCGCCAAGTACATCGCTACCGCTGTCGTCGTCGGGAGAGGCACCCCATTCATTGACAAGCTCGGCGTCTTCCGTGGTGTGCTGATCTCTCGAAGCACGCGACGTACCACCCGGCGAGCAAACATCCTCGTCTTCCGGGAACCCAGTCGTGCCCTCGCCGCTAGCATCACCATCCATATCCCTACCCAATAGGCGAGCCAACGCGTCCATATTGACGCGCTCGGCGCCGCGTTTTGTTTCGGTGGTGACCGGATCACGATGACACACGACAGTTCCTTCCGTCGATATCTCTTCGCCCCAGTTTAGCTGGAACAGCGGTCGAAGCGCTTCCCGTTCTTGCTCGTCCCTGAACAACCCATCCAGTTCGTCATTGGCAAAAAGCTCTTCGTCGGAAATCTTGTCTGCGGTGCTTCCTCCGCGGGACGCGACGAGAAGTTGGAGCCGCGTAGGAGGCGTACCTCGGACACGCTCTAGTTGGTCGAGCGGACTTGTCAGCAAGTGCGTCAACAATGACAATTCGCTATTGGGCGTCGCTACATCGAGAGAGGGGGACGATAACGGGTCGGGCCATTCTCGATACGCCACCTGCATCGCTTTGCCCTTCTTCTTGGTCCTGCGCTGTTTGCCGGGTGGTGACGCAATGCCAGACGGTTCGACGTGGGCGGGCGATGACGCGATCGTCGACGTGTGCGCGCTATCGTTATCGTCGTCGTCTTCTGCTTCTTGGTTCGCGACGTCGTCCGGGTCGAGTTCCAAGTCCAAATTTACCTTGTGCTGACTTTGCATGCGACTTTGCCATATCTCTTCGTGGAACTGGATGACATCTTTCGTTCCCCTGGCGACGATCAATCGTTTTGGGACTTTTGAGCGGGCGGCGGTGCCATGACCTTGGCCTTTGTACACAAACTGATCTAACCAGGGAACGTGACGGATCCATTCCTCAATTAGATCGTAGAGAACGTTGTACCGGGAAGACACCGTCCCGGGAGCGAGGGCGAAGCGGGACGCAAGCGTGCGCGTGAGATTGCCCAGATGTGGGAGCGGTGCGCGTGTTTCAGCTTCCAGACCGAGAATAAGCAATGCACAAGCTGTCGGCGGTGTGGGAAGACTAGCGATGGCTAAAGGTGGTGTCTGATGCAAGACCGTTTGGGACAACGAGGTTGCTGTGCGAACGGCAGCCTGGAGTGAGATATGTGAGAGGATGGAAAGGAGGGCTGTGGGGAGCTGAGAAGGTGGGGAGGGAGACAAGGTTTTGGGGTGTATGATCGACTGGAGAAAGGCGTGGAGTATGGGAAGATGTGCGGCAGGATCTGTGGAAGCGAGAGAGAACTCGAGGAGGGAAACCACGGTACGAAAGGCGCGTGCGAGTGAAACGAGGGAGTCGTCGAGGAGGAAGGCAATGTCACGGAGGGAATCTGATTTGTGTACCTCGCGGAGGGCGATGGCGATCGAGGCGCCGGCAGTGAGTTTCGCCTTGCGTCCCCACCTGTAGTGGCCCTTTGCCATGGCTTGTGTGAATATGGCTTCCGCGCGTGGGGACAGACCGGGGTTGTTTAGCCTTGAGAGAACGGCGCTGATGAAGGTGCTCATGGCGATCTGAGGGGGATATCAGCGAAGAAGACGAACGGAGACACGGCCGTACCATGTTCTTTCTGTCGCGGTCCTGCTTTGACTGGGCGAGGTGCCAGCCCCTGCTGGTGCGGGGCGGGGCGTGGGAGACGGGCGGGACATTGTGGTCGGCGAGGACGACCTGGGCGGGGTCGGCGAGGGTGCCACAGACGGTGCAGACGGGGGAGCCGACGTCGTCGAGGACGAGCTGGACGGCGCCGCACTCGGGGCAGGGCATGATGAATGGGCGGAATGATGGTGACCCCGAAAACTCTGTTCAGGCCTCGTTATGTAAGTCGTCCTCTCCCGTCCACCGACTTAAATAGCCCCCCCTCCCCTGGACAGACTCTCGCTCTATCCCCCCCATGTCCACCCACCCAAGCGTCCACCTCGACTTCCAGTCAAAGGGCTCTGCCCACGTCCGCCGCAGGCTCTCCAACACCGCTGCGGGCAGCCAGCCCGTCGTCCCCGTCTACTCCAGCCTGACCGTGAGTCGTGCACACACCCGATAGCGTCATCCTGATCCGTCTTTCAGCCCATGTGGGCTGGTATCGCCGGCGCGGTCCTTGTTGGCGGCAAATCGTTTGAGATCGCCATCTCGATCCACGACTCGGTCTACAGCACCGACTTTGCTTCCGTCGTCCTCCCCTACAACCCCGCCTACCCCACTAAAAACGCCGCAGAGATCGAGAGCCACATTCTCGAAACGATCAAAAAGTTCTCCCACGAACACCTCTGCAAGTTCCTCGGTGCCGGCGTCACGCTCAGTCTTCTCAAAGAGGTACCCGCCCCATCTCCCACCCATCACCGCGTGCTCACCCCCCACCTACCAGGCCCCCAACCTCTGCACCCACCTCTGGCTCGACCTGGACATCGTTCCGATCGTCTTCAACATCAAGCCCTTCCACACAGACTCCCTCACTAGCCCCAACATCAAGCACCGCATCTCCTCCACCACCGGTTCTTACGTCCCCTCAGGCGCAGAGACCCCCACCGTCTATGTCGATGCCTCCCATCTCTTGAGCCAGGACAACAACCTCCACGTGGGCGTTGCGACCAAGTTCCCCATCGCCCGCACCCTCGATGAACAGGCCGACTCTGCTGCTCGCAAATGTCTCATGTACTACGGTCCCAACAACAACCCCCGTCTGAGCATCGGCCCCCGTAACCAGGTCACCGTCGACCAGGCTGGCAAAATTCATCTTATCGATGATCTCGACGTCTACCGCAAGTCCGTCGGACAGGGTACCTGGAACGCTGTCATCAAGCTTGCCGATGAACTCCGCGAGAAAAAGGTCAAGATCGGTTTCTTCTCCTCTACCCCTCAGGGAGGTGCGTGCTTCAAATTTGGTTTCGTGGCGGTCCCTGATTGCAGTGTCATCTGATGTAGGCGGAGTCGCTCTTGTAAGTTTACCCCACACGATTCATTGTCTCCTCACCCACGGTTGTCTGCAGATGCGCCACGCTCTCATCAGGTTCTTGAGCGCATTGGACGTTGACGTCGCATGGTGCGTGTCGCCCTGTTTCCCTTTTTATCTCCGACTTTCACTGGCATGTTGATTTGACCCTCTTTCCCCGCCCGGCCTATTATCAGGTATGTGCCAAACCCATCGCCAAGCGTCTTCCGCACAACGAAGAACAACCACAACATCTTGCAAGGTGTTGCGGCCCCTGATCTCCGCCTTACGAGCGAAGCCAAGGCCCAGTTCGACGCTTGGATCCTGAAGAACGGTCTAAGGTGGACTGCCGACGGTGGGCCACTCGCTCCCGGCGGTGTCGACGTCGCTTTCATCGGTAAACTTGCCTCGTCTACTCCTGGGTACCCTTACTGATGTCAAGTACAGATGACCCGCAGATGCCCGGTCTCATTCCCCTGATCAAGAAAGTTAGGCCCGAACTTCCTATTGTTTACCGCTCGCACATCGAGATCCGTAGCGATCTCGTTCAGCGGAAAGGTTCCCCGCAGGAAGGCGTCTGGCAATACCTGTGGAAGAACATTCAGCTCGCCGACTTGTTCATCAGTCACCCTGTCAACAAGTTTGTCCCCAGCGACGTGCCCACCGAGAAGCTGGCCCTCCTCGGCGCTGCTACCGACTGGTGAGTAGCTGAAATTTACGTCGCGAAGGCTGCTCTCATTCATGCGCACAACACAGGCTCGATGGATTGAACAAGCACCTCAACCCGTGGGACTCGCAGTTCTACATGGGAGAGTTCCGCAGCCTGTGTGTCAAGGAGAAGATGACCGAGCTCAAGTGGCCTGCCCGCGAGTACATTGTCCAGGTCGCGCGGTTCGATCCCTCCAAGGGCATCCCCAACGTCGTCGACTCGTACGCTCGCTTCATCAAACTCCTGAGGGACGCCGGCAAGACCTCCGAGGAAGACACGCCTCAGCTCTTGATCTGTGGTCACGGAGCCGTCGATGACCCGGATGCGAGCATCATCTACGACCAGGTCATGAACCTGATCAATTCCGAAAACTACAAACCGTACGCAAAGGATATCATTGTCATGAGACTCCCACCGAGCGACCAGCGTACGTGCCTTGACCTCGTCGTTGTTGATTCATTGATCGACCGCGGAGACAGTCCTGAACGCGCTCATGGCGAACGCCAAGATTGCTCTCCAGCTCTCGCTGCGCGAAGGGTTCGAGGTCAAAGTGTCCGAGGCGCTTCACGCTGGCATACCCGTCGTCGCCTCTCGCACTGGTGGCATACCCCTCCAAATTGAACACGGAAAATCTGGGTACCTGACTGAAGTGGGCGACAACGACGCTGTCGCAAAGTACCTCTATAACCTGCACACGGACGATGCGCTCTATACGATGATGAGCCAGTACGCGGCGACGCATGTTTCGGATGAGGTCAGCACGGTCGGGAACGCTGCGGCGTGGTTGTACCTCGCTGTTATGTACAGCCGCGGCATCAAGATTCAGCCCCAGGGCGCGTGGTTGAACGACTTGCTCCGAGAGGAAACTGGGGAGCTCTACCTCCCAGGTGAACCCAGGTTGCCTCGTGATGGCCTGCAGCTGCAGGGCTGAGATGGTTGGGGCGCCATTTTGTACAATCTACTACTGCTGTCGCCGTCACATTGTCCGGTCTCGTAGATCTTGTAATCCCATTGATCATAGACCACGTTCCTGTACGAGTGTCCGGTCCACGGCCGTTTTGGCGAGCGGTGGCAGGCTGTACGTGGCCGTGCCAGAGATTGCGATCCGACTGCCATGAAATTTGGCTCTTTGTCTCCACACTCTGCATGGTCGCACCCATCGCCGGTCCACCCTCGACAGAGTCGCCAGTCTCCAAATCAAAGTCCATGATGGAGGTCGACATGCAGTCCCCACCCTCCACGTTCCGTCCCGTGGCGTTCACCATCAAGCGACCGCGTTCGCCTGGCTCGCCCACGCAGGAGCGGCACACCGTGCGTTGTGTTTCAGGGTATGGCTTGTGGTGTCTGGACGGATCTCTTTGCAGAAACGACTGTCGCTCGCCCCGCTGGGTTTGGAGGGGCAGTGTGCCCGCCGCGCGTCGACGGTGCCTGGCGGGATGGTGGCCAACCACGACGACTGGGTTCGACAGGCGAGGGAACTCTCAATTGCGAGTCCGCTCTCGCTCACGGTCGGTTTCCCGTCCCCACTGGATGCCCATGGGAGCACCACCGTGGCTCCAGGCAGGGCCGACGAGCACATGCCAATGGTGCGTCCCTCTCTCGTGCACATGGGTCGTAAGACGAGCTATGGTGTCGTTCGTCACAGGCCGTCGACGACGACGATCAGGCGCCAACACTGCGTGTACATCCGACTGGCGGCGCACGCCCCTGGACGACGACGCGGAGTCATTTGCCGCTCATACATATCACGACGGCGGCGCCTGCGCCTGCCACGCAGACGGCTGTACCTGTGCCGAGTGGACTGCAGGCGCCGTCCCCAGCGCCGTTTAGCGTGCTCACGGAACCATCCTCGTCCTCATCCTCGGCCGAGTCGGCGTCCTCGACGTCGTCTATATCGGTGACGGAGGCGAGCGTGGACGTGCGCGCGCACCATCCCCGTCCACCGGATATCTTTCTCCTGCCGGCGACCCCATCGGATACCCCGTCCCACCCGCATTCGTTTCCGACGGAGTATGGGACACAGGCGCGGGGGGAGCGCGGGACGGAGCAGCATGCTCGGATGCATGATCAGGCGCGGCTGTCGCAGTCGTCGTCGACGCAGACCCAGGCGCAAGACCGGATAGATGGGTCGCCGAGACCATCGAGGGCGCCGGATATACCCTCGTCGTCGGGACGAAAGCACCGCGTGACGATGGGTCCGCGTGCGGATTGCGCCAAGTGTAGGACGGGCGTTAGAGGGCACTGGATGCACTTTGACTGAGCTGGGACGCGTCGCATGTCGTATCTCCTTCTTGTGGTACATCCTACTGTAAATCCATGCTGGTAATACGCATTTGTAGAAATAGCCCCTGAGCAAGACGCAACAGAGCATAACAAACCGATTTTGTGTGGACACCGGAAAATTGTCGTGTGGCATATGCCACCAGGGGAAGGAGACATTGTCACAAGATCATGTCTACGACGCTGCCATTGTTCTGGAAGCTATCCTCGGCTTCGAAAAAAGACCGTATCGACGCGTCCGTCAAGCTCATAACCGCTCTCGAGCGATTCCAGGCGCTCCATGTCCCACAGTCCAAGTCGGACGGTTCTGACAATGAAGGAGGGGATGGTCTGGACGCGTTAAACTCGCAGGACGTGTCGTACTCGATACGAAGGCTCGTACGAGGCCTCGCCAGTCCGAGAGAGAGCAGCAGACTCGGGTTCAGCGTCGCCCTCACCGAAGTACGTCCATTCCCCACCGACATCCCATATAATAACCTCTCTCTGCAGCTGCTCTCCCGGATAGACACCGTCACGTGTACACAGGTACTGGCGCTCGTCGTCGATACGACAAAGAGACAGGGATCGATGAGTGGACAGGAGGAAAAGGACGTGCTGTTTGCAAGGCTGTTTGGGATTGCGGCGGTCGTGCAGTCTGGGTTGCTCGTGCGCCAGACACCGCTGTCCGACAGCACCTCGTCATCGCAGTCCTCCTCGCCCTCCTCGCCCGTCGTGAGTTTGAACACGTACGAATCCGTGTTGACGTACTTGTTGGACATCGGAGAGGCCAAGTCTTGGTTGAGGGAGAGCGCGTGGTGGACGATCGGGTTGGCGATCGATGCGGTTCAGGCTTCCTCAGTGCCGTGGAAAGCCGAGGCACTCGACACGACGATCCGCGCGGTGTATGCGAGAGAGGAAGACAGTTTCTGGACGCCGGATAAAGTCGCGATCACGTTGAAGCTGCAGCCGCTGATGCCGAACCATGATTGGGACAAGACGCTCGGCCCGGTGTTCAAGGGAGAGAATGTTTTTGCACCCGGGAATCTCGTGGCGCTGGGGAGAATATTGAAGGTGGGTGATGCGATGGTGGTAGAAAGCGCGGGGGCGTTGTTCATCGTGTGTTTGCGTGTAGGAATCTGCCGTGGATGGCGACCACAACGCGAACCCGAGTGCTGGGTCGTGGAAGGCCCAACTTCACGTTGCATGGGACGTCATCTTCGATCGACTGCTTCCTCCATCTGGTTCAGAACACGTTCCACAGGGCTCTTTTAGCGAATTCTTTCGAATAGTCGTGGATGGTGAGCACACGGATATGCTCATCTTGGTTACCGTAACCCCTCACGCACGGAATAGAGTCCTTGTTCTTCTCCTCGTCTTCTCCCGAGAGAAAATACTGGGGATTTCAAGTGTTTAAAAAGGCGCTGACCCGCGTCAGCGCTACCGAGCTCCCGATGCTCTTTACCAAAAACCTCATGCGATCTTGGATCAACCATCTTTCGAACAAGGATCGCTATCTGCACAAAATCTCGCTTGACGTGGTACGATCTTCCGTGGATCACTCGCGCGTTTGGCGGGGTCGTTGACGTGTGTGGTAGGCAAAACACATACAAACGCTTGTCCAAACCTCTCCCTCGCTCGGATTTCCACTCATTCTCCAATTGACTGGCGTCAACGGAAGCGGGCATTTCGACAAGCTGACGCGGACAAAAACGGTTGAGTCGATACTCACCGTCATGGACAGTGCGGGCATCAGGAGTTATGTCTTGTCCTTGCTCGAGCAAGTGAATTCGCCCAAGGATATAAAAGAGTACGGTGTTTTTCCTTCTCTAGCACGGATACAGGGAGCTGAGATGTAAACCGATAGGGAACCTTCCGTAGTGGATTCCCGGAGAACGTGGGTCGTGGACCAATTAGCGGCGCTTGTTCGCAACGGCTCGATCCCAAAGCACGACGAGTGGATACAAATCCTGCTTGATTTTTACGTCGTCAATGGTCTTTTCGTCGTTCGAAAAAGGTCTGAGAATAATCCCATTCACTCGGTATGTTCAATACGTTTGGTGGCGTGGCGGCTAGAATGACGATGGTGGACTAGCTGCGTGTACTCCCCTCACCACCTTTCACGGAGACTGTGCAACAACATTGTCGCGAGAAATTGCTTAGCTGTCTCGGCGTTCTCAATGCTCACGTTATGGTCGTGAAGCAAGGTCCGTCCTTTCTACCGCAGCGCACACTTTTGTTCACACACACGACAGGTGAACATTCGCACAAGGAGACGGGTGTTGCATCCGATGGGGAGTTTTGGATATCCAAAACGCTCGCTACCATCGTTTCGTTGGACAAGGACGCCAAGCATGCCAAGCCACTGACAGATATCAACGAACAAGTCCAAGCTCTCCTCGCCAAGACAGAAAAAGTCGTTGGCCAACTAAGAAAGGTGTAGCCTCTCTCTGTCCTTTTTTGTTTCTCCGGAATGCTAAATACATTGTAACGTCAGACTGACGATGATGACCAGCGGGAGGTCGCGAGAGGGTATGAATTGATCCTCTCGTCGTTCCTGCTTCAATGTCGTTGTGGTGAAACTGACGGCCTCGAGAACCTCGAGGTCCGTACCGTTCCATTGCCAATATCATTCCTTGGCTCAACAACGGTGACCAGGCCATGCTTGAAGCGACGTCCAAAATGTTTCCGAGCAAAAAGACGACTAAGAAATCGAGGAAACCAAAACCCCAATCTCCGCCCTCCGGGGACGACCCATTGTCCATCGACGTTCTCGTGGACGTGATGATTGGCTTTTTAGAACACGCAAGCGCGTTCACGCGGTCGGTCGCTAATGCATCGTTTTCGCGCGTCACGTGCGTCGTACAAGGGAGTACCGTGGATCTGATCCTGAGCGTGAGTAATGGGTCTCCTTTCTGTCTTGCTGCTGAGCGGCCTTTATGATCGTTAGCAATTGGAACGACGGGATCCGAGCGATCTGGTTGACGAAGATGAAAAGATGGACGATGGTGGTGATGATGGCGGAAGTGATGAAGGGGACGAGGATGAAGACCAGCACGAAGAAAGCGATGAAGAGGAGGAATCTGAGGAGAGCGACTCTGAGGAAGGGGACGACGCAGCCGCTGACGAAGTACGCCAAAAAATATCGGAGGCACTGAAAGCGAGTGGGGTGGACATCGGGGAGGACGATTCAGAAGGAGACTCTTCTGACGAGGAACTCATGGACGACGAGCAGATGATGGCTCTCGACGATAAACTTGCAGAGATTTTCCGTACGAGGACGAGCGAACGGAAATCCAAGCTAGGTGCGTTGAGTCGCTTTTCTTCTTGATGCTCTTTTTTGGGGGGAGGATGCTCATGTGAATATCGATATAAAGGTGTCGATGCCCAACGAGAAGCGACGCATTTCAAAAACAGAGTCCTCGATCTTGTGGATATCTACGTCAAGCGGGAACCTCAGAGTCCTTACAACGTTCGACTCGTCCTACCCTTGCTCGAACTCGCGACCAAGAGTGGCACGGACGAGCGCCAGCTGTCCGACAAAGCAAGCGGCATCCTCAAGGGTCGACTCGCCAAATCAAAGGACGTGCCCACGACGGCGGCGCTGAACGAAGTCGAGACGGTGCTCCGAGAAGTACATCGACGGGCTCAGCGGTCGCACGCGTCCGATGCCCTGGGCCTGCTCAGCCAAGCCAGTCTCTACCTCTGCCGGGTTCTGGTATCTTTAAACGAGGAAGACACGGCCGTCGGGGTGTATCAAGCGTCGTTCGAGGACTACATGTCCCGCAAGGCATCGCAACTCGCATTCAGCTTCTTCCAAGAGTGGGCACGTCGTTTCCCCGCGCTGGGATGGAAACTGCGAGAGGGCGTCTTGGAGGCGTCTTCAAAGGCGGTCAATTTGTACCGGAGATGTCAAGCGTTCCAGCTCTTGCACGTCATACTGAGCCAGCCGGACAAGGTGTGTGCGCGTGCTCTCGTCCGAGGACAATCAGACGGGTTGCTTCATAAATGTTGTTGAACCACAGGGCGAAGCGCCAGCGGCGTTCCAAAAGATGTTGCAAAAAACCATCCTTGATCTGATCACACTATCCATCGACGACGACCGTGGCCTGTCGCCGACGCAAATAAAAGACCTCTTGAAGCTCGTCTTGTTGTGCACCCGTCAGACGCGCAAGACCACCGAGTCGTCGACCAGCAGTGTGTGGGATCCAACTGCGTGGAAGGCGCTTCACGACCGACTGTCCTCGAGCGATCGTCTCAAGTCGTCGTCGTCGGTACTGACCATGTGTCGTCAGGTGGAGTCCGCTGCTGCGCAGTGCCAGCAGGCATCAGGGGAAAAACGCAAGGCAGAGTCGAACGAGGCGGTGGAGATGGACCCGTCAATAAAGTCAAATCGGAAGAAACAAAAGAAAAAATAGTTCATAGCATGCAATTCGGGGCATATTTGGTTCTTTCCGTTCCCAGAGTTGGTTGGTGTGCATCGACAAGTCAAGGATGGAAGCCACACGATATACAAGGATATCCTCCCCGAACATATGTACGATTTACATTGTTTCCAGCATTGCGCATTGTGTATGGCACACATGATCCAGCCCACAAGTAACGAGTCTGGTGAACCTACGTCCAGCAGGGCGTTCCAGACAAGGTCAGTAGAAAAGCAAAGCAGGTGGAAAAGTGCACATAAATCCGCCTACGTCTGTGGCGACGATGTGGTCCTTGCGCGGAGCGCCTGAAGCGCAGCAAGATCATGCTTTGTGAGGCATTGTTCGATGAGTTGGGCACATCGTCGTGCCCTGGAGGAGCGAGCGCTTGAGCCGACACAAGAATGTTGAGTGGTTCATATGGCTCACCTGTTGAGCCTGCTGCGGGACTCGATGGCAGTCCGACATGCTTCAGAACGCTCCGTGGCTACGCTGAGGATGTGCTCCGGAACGCCTGCAAGGCGGGCACATTCAACCCCAAAGGACTCCTCAGCAGAGCCGTCGGTCAACCGGTAAAGGAATGTGACGTCTCTTCTGCCATCAATGCGGCTATCCGTCGTGTATCCCATGTGCAAGTTCCGGACGTCGTCTGGGAACCGCCGTTCCAAATCAATGGCGATGAGGGGATAGTGCGTAATGAACAATGTCTTGCATTTGATATTTTCCACAAGATGTTGAAGAACTGCATCCGCGATTGCCATCTATGACCGAATGAGTGGCTGCTGGTGTTGTAAGCAAGGGTTCAAGGCACGCACGCCATCCGCGGTTGAGGTACCTCTTCCAAGTTCGTCTAAAATCACGAGACTCTTCGAGGTTGCTGTCTTCAGAATCTCGTTTGTCTCTGCCATCTCGACCATGAATGTTGAGCGGCCACGTGCCAATTCGTCAGATGCTGACGCGGGCATTAGTTAATGTATTCAAATGGAGGTAACAGGAACCTACCGCCCATCCTCGTGATGATTCCGTCGCACATCCCAATCCTTGCGGCCCTTGCGGGAACGTATGACCCAATTTGAGCCATAATAGCGATCAGGGCAACCATTCGGACCGCAGAACTCTTACCTCCCATATTCGGACCCGTAATGACGACGCTACGAGGAGAATCCCCGCCCATTGATAGAGAATTAGGTACGAATGGGTCAGATCTCAGTGCTTCGACCATGGGATGACGACCATCTATGATGTCAAGTACATCATCGTCTGTGAGTTCGGGTCGCACATAGCCGTCTTGCAGTGCAATATGGGCAAGGCTGAGGAGACAGTCCGCGATTGCAAGTTTGTTGATGGCATCTCGCAGTAGGGAACAATGGGATTCGGCGATTTCAGCCAGGAAGGTGCTATACGCTTTGTTCGCTTCCGCCGCGAGTGATTCCTTATACCTCGCCCGCTCTTGGACCAGCTTTTTGACCTCAGGAGTATGATATCGCCTGCAGTACTTTGTACTGGAAGGGAGAATGAACACATGTTTTGTGTGTATAAATGGGTATCCTACCTTGATATTAAATCCCAGCTCACTGGATGATCCCTGTTATCAGATTTTTTGAGCTCCACAAGGAACTAGGCAATATTAGGTATCCACATGAGTCATGAGACATCTAACGTACCTCGATCCCCAGCACACTGGTCCACTGGAGAGACGGCATTCTAAGAATTTTGCGGACTGAATGTAATCAGTGCCTGAATGGCATCAAGGGTTCAAGGCACCATACTTCGTTTCAGTTCCTCTTCAAGTTCAGTTTCGACGGTTTGGATCAACTGGGCAGGTTGGAAACAGTGCGAAGACGGATCAAAGGGGGACTCACTAATGCATATTCTGCAAGCTTCGGAAATCGCTGCGTACTTGTCCATAGAGACTCCTTCTTACCCTCATTGGCACTCTTGAGCGAGATTGCACTCAAATATTCCCGCACTGGGGACTTGAGTTTCGGCAAAGAAAGGACTATCTCATTCAATAATTTCGAGTGGAGGTCCCCCAAGGAATCCTGCTCGAAACCATCGAACGCAGTGGCAACTTTGTTTAGCGCAGGCAGCAGGATGGCAAGCTCCTGGGGGGAACACTACGAAAACGTTTGAACCGGCTAGCCGAGGGTCTAGAGTACGGGAATCCGACCTTGCCATATTGAATCCGACACAACCCCCTAGCGAGGTCCGGCAGTTTCTTCAAGACCTGCCGAAGGGCAACCAGTTTTTCCGACGGACTGGAAACTATTTCTTCGATAGCGTCAATCCTATATTGGAGCAGCCTAAAGGTCCGGGTATGTTATCCCAACAGATTGTATATAATTTGAGGACCAACCGCTTGTCCGTAAGTGGCTGACCGACCCAGCTCTTCAGCAATCTTGCACCAAATTTGGTGGTTGTGCGATCAAGCACCCAAATCAGAGAACCCTTGGTAGTACAATCTGTCTGATTTTGGTATACTTCCCTACAAGGTCCAGTCAGACTTGACTTTGACGACGGTTAAGGCACGAACAAGTTCGCCACTGTGGTTCCATTCAGAAGCATGTGTGTTCTGCTTGCGAATTTTGTGAAAAATCTAGCGCCCAGAAAAGCATCTGCAATGCGAAACGACGAGAGGTAATTGATAGCATGTGCCAGGGAAATTACAACCTGCTGGGGAAGGTTCACAACGACACCAAGTATGCCGTCTACCAAGTCTTCAGCAACAAGTTGTTCTTCAAATATGCGAGGGTTGACTCACCCATTGACAGACCCGTAGAGTTGGCTTTAGTTCTGTCTGAATAAAATTCCGTCACAAAGTCGAACGCCACAGAAAATTTCATCCCATTCTTGTAGCGCTCAAAGCGTATTTTCTGTCCGCTGTGGATGGAACTTGCAGAACAAATTTAGCCTTTTAAGGGTGGATAATGAAAATATTGACCCAGCAAAGTGGCGCAGGACCTTTTCAGTGAGCTTACTCAGGCCCTGTTCTGGAAGCA
>JBBPSY010000028.1:0-38551 GCA_038093855.1 Rugiboletus extremiorientalis
AATACCCTGCAGGAACTGCTGGAATCCCCAGCTAGTTCTACGCAATCTACCTGCGATTACTGGTGTCTCTTCGCTCCCCTCTCAGAGACTGGGACTCTCCTGAGCTCCCCTAGTTCTACTTCGCCTTAGTTATGCTCGTATCACATCCTCTTCATTGAGGGTCGTTGTTACTTGCATGAGACTCCAGTGCTCGCACTGCGACAGTCGCCTTGCATCGTAACAGATACCAACGTGTTCAGCAAAGGTTTCATGTTTGTCGTCCCAGGTACATGGAGCAGCACACCTCATGATGTCATGCTTGTGCCTGCTGAGGCAGACGTGGCAGGCTAAAAGGATGAAGGTGGGGGGCTCGTTGAGCTGGGCTTGATCACTGGTACAAAAGGAACACATTTTCTTTGGGACATAGGATGGTGACTTACATGAGGGCAGTAGGGCTCACTTCTGACTGCTGAGGGAACGAGCTTGTGATGAGCTGGCACTAGATGAAGGGGTGGATGGCTGCACACCACTGTCATTGGGATGCCCTATGTTGCAACCCAGGAATAAACCTAAGTCACACCACTATAACTCAAGGGAGGGACAAGTGAACAATGCTGGGGAATCCAACAGAGAACTTGACTGGAGTTCTCGGTTGGTATGACATTGCTTAAATACTACTCTACTGTTTGTACGTTACAAACAACAGAGATTAAAGACGTGAGGTGAGATGCATGTGGAATGGAAGCATAGCGGTAATTAAAAGAAGAAGAGAAGCATACATGATACATGTGTCAAACGGAGATTTAAAAGAAGAATGATGAAACATGGAAGCGAATCGCAAACGGCGATCTCACATAATAATGTAAACATAGCCAAACAACTGGTACATTGGTACAGTCAGAGTTTGGATCGGAGTTCCATAGAAAGATAAACATGTACAAACAATGTGAAAAAGAAACGGAGTATGTAGAACTCCTGTACAACGTCCTAAGGTTAGGGTCCGAGCGTATACTACCACTCAAGCATAGTGTAGAGACAAGGACTTGTGCATGTAATAAGGTTATGCGTGTAGGCGCACGACGAATCGCAACACCCTAGGCAGTTCAAAGCCTGAGGGAGTGAGGCCACACATAAAGGGATTAGTGGCATGTGAGGGAGAGATGATGATGTGCATGTGGGAAATCCAGTGGATGCAGTGGCAAGGCATGTGGAAAGAACCAGTGAACGCAGTGAGATGGGCATGTAGTGCAGGACCAGTGGACACAAAAGGAAGAAGATGCTCAGTTAGAAAAAGGCAGAGGGGGGGAAAAAAGTTTCTGGGCTGAGATGTACTGCATGAAACCACTTTTGCTGCTCACTGTTGATCTTGAGGATGAGCCTTGTTACAGTCGAGTGTCCTACCTCATGGATGAGGTTATCTTTTTCTCCTTTTTCCTTTACTCCTGTAACCTACTACAATGATAACTGGCTCATCTTTCTGGATGTAGCCACGGTAGATACACCAGAGCTCCCCTAGACCACTTACTGTTCTAACCACACTCTATTTGGGAAGCCCTCAGACTTCTCGGCAAGACCCTTACAGGCTTGCTTCCATTCTTCTCTTTGGACACTTTTTCATTCAGAAGTCCTTGGACTTCACAGCTGACCTATTCTGGCAGCTTCCTTTTATCCCTTTGACCATGCCCTTTACCCTACCCTTTGCTGTGGGTTCAGGGCTGTATTACTAGATAAATAGCTAGGGACTTTGCTGTATTCTCCCCAGCTTATTCTATGCAGTCTCAGTTTAACTGTGTGTCATCCTAAGCTTGCAAAGCCTCATTCCTCACTTTGCTCCCTCCCTCTAGAATCATAATCCTTTGGGACCAACAAGGGGTAACTTGTTCCCTTGTCCATCACCCACATCCTCCTTGTCTGCACTAGTGAGACCTGTTGAAGGTTGTGCTAGCTGCCAGTTCTCTTCACCATCCGCCACCTTGATCCATTCATTCCCCATTCCCTCATGGCTATTCCATGTGAAGCCAACAGCTCGTCTTGAGTGTTACTTGACTCGACGAACTGCAGTTAGGCCCATGCATAACAAGCCTGCTGTGAGTGTTGCTGCGTACCTCTTCATTGATCAGCACCAGGTTGAAGGCTTGGTGGCCACTAATGGTGGTGTGCCAGTTCCTCCTCTGATTGCCCTGATAGGTGAGGAGTGCTCACTGGTGCAACTCAATTCTGGAATAGCACCATTTGTGGTACTCTAGGCCGGCCCAAAACTGAATGTGCATGTCAATGTGGGGTTTTTGCCAACCATTGTTGGACATCACAGCGATCATGTGCACGGTGGCTTGAGCAAATTGCTCAAAGGAAAGGTTCTCATCATGCACAATGTCTGATTTGTTGCACATGTAGGCAGATGGAACAAAAGAGTGGGAGCCATCAAGGGTGGGGACTAAGGACAGGGAGTTGTCATTGGTGGCAAAGGAGGTGGAACGCTCAGCTTCATCCAGGCCTGCATTGGTGGAATATCAGAGCTCGCAGAATTGGTGGCTTTTGAGTTTCTGGATGGCAACAAGCAAAGGGAGGATCAAGTGTTCAGATGACACTGGCTTATTGGGAATGGCTGCAAACTTAGCCTTGTTCCTCTTACACTCCTCTTTGAGGGCTTGGGCCTCGTCTTCATCTTGCTGCTAATGCTGTAGTGCTAGTCTATTAACCTCAGCTTATTTGGCAGCCACTAGATCATCAAGGTGCTGCTGCCAAAGAACTTTGTCTCTGTTGTTATGGATGGTCCAAAGATTCTCGAGAGCATCCGATGCCTGCTGGTCAGTGAGGCCAGCATTGATGAAGGGTTGCCACTCCTGCTGAAACTCGGCTGCTAAGTAGTTTGGCGCTAGTGCGAGGTTTGGATCGTCCATGCTGATGGCATGAAGGGAAAGGAAATGACAGTTTGCATGGAGGACAAACAATGAGTGGAGGGGGCCTAAGAGGGCTTGAAGAAACAAAAAGAAAGATGAGCACAGTGGTGCTGCACAGTTGCAGCAACTAGGGCTGAGGGAGTGAGGCGGCCAGAGACAAAGAGGATGTCACCACCTCACTTACTCATGCACAGACTAACCTCTACGAAGGTCACATGCTATGATCAGCCTAGACTGCCAACTTCCAAATGTGTCACCACCAGCAAGTGCATCAATTGGCTTTTCTGTCAGAATTCTCAGCTTTCTTTGGTATAACAAGTTCAGAATAAGTACTTCTTATGCCTGAGCATGTACTGTCACACAGAAATTCCATTGCACCATGCAGACAGGATAGTTATTATCAATAAACTTGTACATAATTGCTTCTTTTCCCTCATGTTTGCCATGCAGGTATTGAAACAGCCTCTCTATGATACTGGTACATGCTTTAGGGTCTAATGAGTGTGTCTCTCATATTTCTAATGTGGACCATATGTTTATAGTCTGCCATGACAATGCCGGTGAAGGGTCTCTTTGTGTGTCTATCTAACATATCTATTATCTTTATCAGGTTTGATAAACCCATTATTGTTACAGTTTCCCCCCTAGCTGTGGTGGTTCCCCCTCCATTTACCCCTATCCAATACATTGACAATGTCATCCTTACCTGGCCAGGTGGAGTCTAAGGCCAGACCTCTCTATTTTTATTCTTATCTATTATTTGTATTATAAAGCTGCAATCCTGTTCTCTTCCAGACCTTCAATACTGCCAGGGTGCATCACGACTCATAATAAGTCACACTATCTCTTATCCCATTTCATATATGTCATACTGAAACCACCGCACAGTCATCCCATTTTGTTTTTCTTCCTACTTGTACCATGGAACTCATATGGTTCACTCACCCTTTACCCTACCCTCTTATCTTCCCTATGCCCTTACCCTTCACCCAATAAGCTATATAAGTAGGGTAGTAGAATACCCATGTCCCCTAGCTAGTTCTATGCCACCCAGCATTGTTGCTAGATCTCTCCAAGTGCAGACCCAGTCGTTGCCTTGTGATTTCAAGCCCTAGAAAGATAGGGGTAAAGCGTCAAACACGAGTCGAACATAGGCTGAACTTAAGTTTGGTGCCTTCCTTATTTGGTAATCTTCCCACAGTCCATTCTTTCACAAAGACTACAGAACAAACACAATGCTCTTGTGTAACAATTATGGTAGGCATAGAATAGAGAGCAAGTTGGTCATTCAGAGTGGACTGCAAGGGACAATGTCACTTTTTTCATCCCATAGGAAATGGTTGGACATGCCAAATCTATCTTACAGAAGAAACAAGAGATCTCACAGGTCCAGGAAGATGCTTTGGCAAGGGCAATCCAACTATACACAGACAAAAAAGCTAAGTCAAAGAACAACAGAAGAAGTCTATGAGGAATCTGTAATGAAGTGCAGACAGAATGGCAGAAGAAGTGGAAAGAAGTTGCAAAGAGCCCAGACACTGTTTGACATTGACTAAAGGGAGGATGCAGCCACCCTAAGGCTAATATAGACAATAGTGGATGGTTCACTGAAGAAGAAAAAGAATCTATCATGAAATACTGCCTTGAGCTTGCTGCACAAGGCTTTCCATTCAACCACAAAAAACTCAAGCTCCATGTTGATTGTCTCTTCAGAGCTTAACTAGGAGATGCCTTTCCAGAGACTGGTGTTGGAAAAAACTGGATTGACCAGTTCATTTCATGCCATAGCAATCAATTAGGATGGTATTGGAGTAGCTCACTTGACACTGCAAGAGGATGTGCTGTCAACAAGAACACCAACCAAGCATGGTATCAGCTACTCCATAGCATGATTGATGGAGAAAAGATTGACCCTAATTGCATATGGGCTGCAGATGAGACTGGATTCCAGCCAGGTGGCAGACTCAAAGACCATGTTATTGGGGCTGCAAACCAAAAGCTTCAACATCAACAATGTGATTGAAACTGGGAGAACATCACTATTGTGGTGACAATTTGTGCAGATTTGACAAGAAAACACACCAAAAGGCAAATGGACATGCATGCATGCATCTTGTTGATGGACATAATTCACACTATACAAAAGAGTTTCTAGATTATGCATGGCAAAACAGCATTCACATACTCTGCTATCCAGCACATTCCACACATGTCTATCAAGTGTTACGATTCGTTTTTTTTTGTTCTTTCCTTGCCTTTCCCTGTATTACTAAGCCTCGCGTTGACTCCTGCTAGAGGCATTATTCATTTCTTACTCATCTTCTTATCACTGACCAACCTCCCCTCCCATCGGTCTTACTCATCACTTGCTCGGTCAGCAATTCTACCACCTTCCATCCCATTCTACCATGTTCTATGTTACGTCCGAGACGTGACTGGGATAGGCAAAGTCAAGGACGAAGAGATCTCTTTGAGATTCATAGGGTCAAGGGTTCTTTAAGGGATGAAGAACGTTTTCAGAGGTCGAAGGGTCAAGGGTTCGTCCTTACTCGAACGATGGTTCAAAGTAAGACGAGAGCATATGCTTCAAAAGTGGTACGATCAACTTATAGATGCTGCACACTTCAGAAGTGGTGCAGACGACTTATAGAGGTCCAAGGTTTCGAAGAGGATTCAAGGATACTAGGTAGTATTCCCAGTAGGTCAAAGTTAGGAAACATTACAGGTTACAATGGCTCTTATATAAGTAAATGATCAAGCCATGACTAAGCGGTAGAACTTAATAGAAGTTAATAGAACAAAGGAAGGTCGCTGATAGAGAAGATAAGGAGTTCAGCGAGATAAGAGATAATGAGATAAGAGATAAGGGATAAGGCTGACTAAGCAAATGGAATCCCATGGAATCCAGTGGAAGGAACATTAGTCAGCAAAAGACGTTTGAAAAGGAGAAGAAGGAGTCCTTAGCATAATCTAGATGTTAGGTCTCTAAAAGGTCTGCCTGAGGCATGGGTGAGGGGTCGGTTGTACTTGGCGGGGGAGGGTTCGTCGGAGAACCAACGGTACAAAGAAGAGAAAAGAGTAAATCGTAACATTCTATCTTTCATCTCCGAAAATGTATATAAACCAGTCTTCTACCTGAGTTGTATTTCTTAACTTTGACCTACTTGATAATTGACCTAGCAGCTTCCTTGAACCTCCTCAAGTCCCTTGGACTTCTATAAGTCAATTGTACCACTTTGAAGTGTATGCTTTCATCTTACTTTGAATTACTCCAAAGTAAGGACGAACACTTGACCCTATGATCTTCAAAATGTTCCTCACCCTAGAAGGAACCCTTGACCCTACATTTGACCAAGTCCTATGTTAGTACTTCAGTACAAACGTAACATCAAGGACTTGATGTAGTCATTTTTGGACCACTCAAACACTCCTGGACTCAAGAACAGGACATGTTCTAGGTGACAAAAAGTCACAAAGGAAAACTTCATTTCAGTATATGAAGGGCGTACTGAAAAGTGCTCACCCCAGATATAATAAAATCTACATTCAGAAAGACTGGTGTCCTGGCCATGGAATCCTGACATTGTAACAGAGCAAATGATGGCAGCGAGTCTCAAGACCTCATTAGAGGGAAAAATGTCATTGCCACAGCCAAGTCCTGTTTGTGCAATCTCATTAGCAATGTCCCAGTACCACAAGTTTAGTGCTGATGAGGCCAATTGGGTCAATACCATGGTTGCTGGTCCCTCAAATCATCTAGCATGGCACTCCATAGCAGAGGACTCAGTTGAATCACTTGCATCCACATTAGCCACTTTTCTTGTGGAAAAAAGTCCACTTACCTCATCACATTGGCTTCCAGAGTATATTCTTCCACTACAGACATCTACCTGAAAACACAAGCATGCACTGTTGGAAGATGAACCTGAAAATGAAAAAGAACAAGCTTACCAGGATGCTTTGCAAGAGGCATACACCTATGAGACACAATACAAAAGTGGACTGGTTGGAATGCAATGCATGATGGTGATGCAATCTATGTTTTGTGAGTGGCTCTCAGGTCAATTGGCAACACAGGAAGAAAGGCAAAAAAAGAAAAGGAAGAAGGGTCAATTGAATGGTGATGGGCTACCAAGGTTACTCACCAGTGACAAATTTTACAACCAGGTTGTCCAACATGATAACACATGTGAGGAGGAAGAAGTGGCATGAGAATCCTGCCAAAAACAATGTGAGGAGCAGGCATCATTGATGGTCACTTGGCAGGAAGCAGAAAATGAGCAACACAAGAGCAATAAGAGCCAAAAACAGGCATACAAGGAGGAATTGCACTTGTGGGAGGAGGAAAGAGCCCATGCAAAGGCTGAGAAGCATTGAGTGCAGTGGAACAGACTGAAGTGGGGGAAGTTGGAGCCAGCAATCCCAAAACCAACTGTAGCTGGGGAGGATGAGGATGCAGATGCAGATGGAGGAAAGAACAATGATGGGGTTGATGAAGAAATGGTGTTGGATAATGGAAGCATGGTTGACTGATCATTGATTATCAGTTGAACTTACTTACATAATGCAGGAGTGGCAATATACCCAATTTGTGACTCACTTGCCCATGGCCACAAGATAATGCCTGATAATTTGCACACTCTGCTGCTGCACAACACTGTTCTTGATTCTGACAAAAATAATTATGACCCTCAGAGACATCATTCTATCCAAGTACATGACTCTGATCTGGCAAAAATTGTGTTGTTATATAGTGGAGACTCAAGAAGGTTCCATGATGCATTTGGTGGTGGATGACTGTAGCTAGCTGTGCTCTGGGTGCACAGAGACCTGCTGCGAGGAAGTAGAGTCTTGAGGGGGATGAAGACAGAGTGACCAAGAGTGTACACCAGAAGATATGTGTGAATTGCATAGAAATAGCTGGGGAGCCAGTCCTACCAGTAGGGAAGGTTTATATAGTACATCAGGGGTAGTACTCAGTGTAAGTATACTAGAAAGGAATAAAGGGTCTGCTAGATTGCATGAAGACAACATAGTGGAAGGGAAATGATTCCACTTCTACAACAGAGATAGTTGACTGGGAATGGCAAAGGGTCCATGACAGCAGTAACTGTTACAGGAAGGGAAAGGGTCTGATACTGCAAAGGAAGCAGTAGAGTGGAAAGAGCAAAAGGTCTATGGTGTAGGATCCCTTGGATCTCTGCAGTTATAGGTCCCAGATTCATGGAAACTGAACATCCCATAGATACTGTCAAGCCATGCATATCTGCCATTGTTCCATGTCTGTCAAAGCACATCCCAACAAAGCATGTATGTGTTTCTGTCCATTTGACCCAATCCATCAATCCAGCACAGTCAGATTGGTAGGTTTCCATTCCTTTTTGTTTTTCTTATTTATTCAAACTTGTACAATGTACCATATCATGTCCCAAACCTTTCATACTGCTCATACTGTATACAAACCAGACCTGACCACTTACATTACCTTACATTAGTGGCATTTTAGTGGTGCCACAGTACTTGAAATCAACCTGTCAGCTTTCATGGCCATGGTGTCAGATGAGTTGTCACTGACCCAGATCTCCAGCCGTATGTTGCCCAAGCTTGGGCTAACTTCCAAGTGGACCAAGTGTCCAAGAACAAGGTGTTACGACGCACACGGTATCTCAGTGGCAAGCCAAAGAGATAGCTGTCGTCGGGACTTCACTGGACAACGTAGATACGGAGTCTACGGTCCTAAGTCCAGAACCTTAGCAAGCAGGTCTTAGGGTGACCTTTAGACCACAAGGAGTGAAGTGAAGTCTTGAACCGTCGAAGACTGAGAGAGCTCCTTGGATGCCAGTAGATACACGTGGATTGCGTAGAACTAGCTGGGGTTTCCAGCCAGTCCCGCCAAGGTTTATATAGTGTACATCGGTGGCAGTACACTAGCACGGACCATGGTTATGTATCTGCTGGAAGAGGGAAAGGTCCAGCGTATCCTAAAGGGATGCGCTGGAAGAGGAAAGGGAGCACTTCCACAATGGTGTGGTTGAGTGCGAACTGACAAAAGAGGCATGCAAGCATGCCAGGAGAAGTGGGGTGCGCAGCAGCAATGAGGCTGGCATGCGCTAGGTACGAGAATGGAAGTCCGAGGTTCCCGCGGAGCCGTGGAGGCCGAGGGGAACCAAGGAAGGACAAAGGGCAACACTGCACTGGGCAGTGGCGCAGAAAGGAAAGCATAAGTAAACAAAGGTAAAGAAAGGTAAACCTCACTGGTACTGAGGTAAGCGGTAAGAGGTTGGCTAACCCTGTGGTTAGGGGTTCGCCTATGGTAATCGTAGAGTAAGTAGGGTTAGGTATTGTACCAGTGAGCGAGGAAAGAAGAAAAAGGACTAGGGGACCGTTCTACCGTAACACAAGGGGAAGTGAGTCCGCTTCAACAGAGTCCAGGTCCCTTCCAGACAGAATCCAGACTTGCACACTGCCACTGTCTCAGAGGAGCTACCTCCCTGGAACTTCAGCAACCCATCACATTGACATCCACATCTGCCTCATCCAGTCCACCCAGCCCCTCATCACAACAATCTGGCACTCCCAATAACCTTCCATCCTATGCACATCCCATCAACCTGCCATCCATTCCTGTGACCTCAACCCAATATCAATATTCATTCCCACTTGAGGATGATACTGCCCCCAAAAGGTACTAGATTGAGTACTTGATATTAACATTCCAGTTCCAGCCCAGGACTTATTTGTGGTCACACCTGACTTCTGCAAGCATTTCAGAGACATGACTACAGTCAAAAGAGTCATGAATTCATCTGTAACTCACATACAGGGAAATGAGCTCACAGGTCTTGACCCATCTGCAGTTTCTCAAGAATACAGAGATAGCATTAACTGGAACAATGAGGGCTTTATTGTTGCCCACCACAACTTACCTCTCTGCACCATAGAAGCAAGGATCAGAGAAATGGAATGTACCCTCAAGAGTGTTCTAGATTCCAGGTCCAAAATCATTGCAATGCCCAAGTACATTTGGGAAAAACTTGGATTGCCCATCTGGTCTGACCACACTATCAAGATGTCATCAGTATCCTCAAAACCTAGTGCTCAACTTTGGCACTGGCGAAGTCATCATGCAAGTCCAGGTCCTTGCAAGGGCCAACTTTGATCTTCTACTCAGCCACCCTTTTCATTCCCTCATGAGCACAACCACCAATGACTTCCCAGATGGATCACAGATGATCATGCTCCATGACCCCAATATGGGGAAGCAATATACACTGCCCACCCACACCTGGGAAGAGTGCCCTTGCTGTCATGAACAGAAACAATGTAACAGCCATCAATCCATCATCAAGATGGGTTTTTAGGCTTTGATGATCCACCTTATGGTCAGGGAGATTCTGGAGGTAATTCCATATCACACTCTGTCAATCCAGTGTTCATATTCCCTCAGTCCATCTCATCCTTGACAACCACTTCCTCAACCATGTATACCCACCTACCACCTATCTCCATTGGACCCATTCTGCTGTCCTCAGAATATCCCTTCCTATCCTCAACTCAATTCACTCCTAATCTGGAAGCTCTTTCTGCTCTTTCCTCTTTTTATACCTATGATACCATAACTCACATGCTGGCTTACAAGCTGGTGGCTCAAAAGGTTTGCTCAGTGATTGCTCCCATTAATGAGGAGTTTTGTATCAACTGCAGTCTACCTGCAGATCCACTTGCTGGATTGGCAACTCTTCCTTTGTGTCCACTGGACTTCACACCCAGTAAATGTTTCACCCAAGAACAAGCTGACAAACTCAATTTAGATCTGGCAAATTGGCTCTGGCCAGAGGAAGTCAAACTCATCCAGTGGATAGTCTGTGAGCACAAGAAGACCTTTGCTTGGGTACCTACCAAACAAGGTCATCTCAATGAAAAATATTTTCTGCCTGTCAAGATTCCAACTATGCCCCATACACTGTGGGTGCTCCACAACATCCCCATTCCCCTGTCTATGTGGGCAGACACTATCCAAATCATCAAGGACTGGATCACATTCATGGTCTATAAACCATCCACCTCCACCTACTGTTCTCGCTGGTTCTGCATACTCAAGCAGGATGGCAAATCCCTCCACCTTGTTCATGATCTGCAGCTGCTTAACATAATAATGGTCTGTGACTCATCCACCCCACCATTCATTGAACACTTCACAGAATCCTTCATTGGATATGACCAATGCCTGCTTCATCAGGAATTGTGGAATCTCACCACCTTCAATAGTCCAATGGGTCCCCATAGTCTTATCATGGTCTCCATGGGGTACACAAACACTGTCCAGATCTACAAGCCAACATGTTGTTCATCCTGCAAAATAAGATCCTCTGCTATACCTTTCTGTTTATTGATGACCTACTGGTCAAATCTATCACCACTTGTTATCAGCATCTGGATGGAACTTACAAAACCGTTCCCAACAATCCAGATATCCACTGCTTCATCTGGAAGCACTTACAAGTCACCCACCAGATTCTTCAGTGCCTCCACAATGTCAGAGCCATGGTTTCCACCAAGAAATTCATACTCACAGCACCAGATGCTGTCATTTTCAGTGTTACGATTTGCTCTTTGCTCCTTCTTCATACTATTCATTTTCCTAGCAACCCTTCTTTACCAAGTGCAACCGGTCCACCGCTTGCACCTTTTGTCAACTTCCCAAAGACCTAGCGTTCAAACTGTGCTGTGGACTTTCTTTTCCTCTTTAAACAACCCTGCTGACTAACATTTCTTCCACTGAATTCCAGAGGATTCTATTCACTTAGTCAGCCTTCTTCCTTATCTCTTATCTCCTTATCTGTTATCTTGCTGAACCTCTTATCTTCTCAGTCAGCGACCTTCTTCTGTTCTATTAAACTTCTATTGGGTTCTATCGCTTAGTCATGGTCAAACTATTTACCTATATAAGACCCATTGTAACCTACAATGTCTCTTAACTTTGACCTACTGGGAATACCACCTAGTATCCTTGAAACCTCTTCGAATCCTTGGACCTCTATAAGTCAATCGTACCACTTTTGAAGAGTACAACTTCTATAAGTCAATTGTCGCACTTTTGAGGCCAATGCTTTCTTTCCACTCAAAGAATCCCTTCGAGTAGGGAGAACCTTTGAACCTTCAACCTCCGCCTCTATCAAGACAGACTCCCTTGAACCTCGGATCCCTCGTCATTGCTTAGCTTACCCTTGAACGTCTTGCAAAGACTCACCCATCCTGAACTAGGCCTAACCCAGTCATGTCTTGGATGTAACATTCAGATACGAATGCACCACAGATGGTCACATTCTGCACAAATCCAAGGTACAAAAGATCTGGGGCTGGCTGGAATGCCAGAATATCACTCATGTCTGGGGGTTTCTGGGAGTATGTGTTATGATTCCTCTTTTTCCTTTATTGCTTGTATTTCTAAGCCTCACATTGATCCCTGCTAGAGGCTGTACCCCTTTATTACTCATCTTCACTTATCACTGACCAACCTCCTTACCCATCAGAATTACTCATCACCTGCTCAGTCAGCAATTCCTCCACATTCCATCATATTCCCTTGTGTTCCATTTTTCATTTCCTGATACCTATATAAACTGGTCATTTACCTGCAATGTAACTTTAACTTTGACCAACTTGGCAATTCACCTAGTAGACCTTTGAATCCTCTGGACCTCTATAAGTCAATTATACCACTTTCAAAGTGTACACTTTCTTCTTACTTTGAGCAACTCCTTGAGTAAGACAGAACCTTTGAACCTACAAACCCCTGTCTTCACCAACAGGATGAACTCTTGACCCTATGTTTGACCAAGTCTTTCATTAGTACTCTAGTACAAACATAACAAAAGGTCAAAGTTCTCCTTGAAGGCCTACATACAGTGACTCCCAAAACTGTTGCAATGTTTGGTGATTTTGCATTGTCTGGGATGTAGTGCATGACAGCGTGGGAATCATGCTTAGTCATTGGTGTACCATATGTAGTTCATACCCTCAGCTATAGGAATGCCCCCTAGGCCATGTGATTTGGTGCAGTGGCTGTGGAGATATGTCCATTCAAAAACATCAATACCATTGCAACAGTTTTGTAACTCTTGATATAAGTAGTGGAATCTCAGTTAAACAAGTGGTTGTTTGGTGTTATTTGGTCATACAAATATATATAAACATGTAAACATTGTTTCTGAGTTTAAAAAAGTTCACATACCTCTTTGTTTCCACTCACCATCATCATGAGATCTCTTTCTACTATATACAAGAATACCATCCTTTCTAGGCTTGATGCAGGCCACTCTGCTCATTCTATTGCCTCCACCATGGGTATCAATGTCTCAACTGTCTCTAGGTTTTGCTCTAAGGAGCATTCTGGTCTGCAGAAGGTAGCTGGGGGTCATCCAACCAAGCTCTCAGCTAGCAATGTTCACCATGCTCTTCATTCAATCTCTTCTCATGAGGCAGAGAATGCTGTCCAAGTCACCAGGACTCTATCTAACATCATTAATCAACCCCTCCATCCCAATACAGTTTGTATATGCCTTCAAAAGAGTGGCATGAAAGCTGTAGTGCAGAAAAAATGACCTCTACTCTCTGCTAAACATTGTAAATGTTACGATTTGTCTTTTTCTTGTTCTTTCCCTGCTTTTCTTTGTATTACTAAGCCTTGCATTGACTCCTGCTAGAGGCAGTGTTCATTTCTTAGTCATCTTTCTACTGCTGACCAACCTCCCCTCCCATCAGCCTTACTCATCACTTGCTCAGTCAGCAATTCCTCCATCTTTCATCATATTCTATAAGGTTCCATTTTTCATCTCCGAATACATATATAAACCAGTCATTTACCTGCACTGTACTTCTTAACTTTGACCTACTTGGCAATCTACCAGTAGTCCCTCTGAACTCCTTGAACTTCCCTGGACTTTTATAAGTCAATCGTACCACTTTTGAAGTGTATGCTTTCTTCTTACTCCGAGCAACCCTTGAGTAAGGAAGAACCCTTGACCCTATGACCTTTGAACACCCTTTGCCTCTAGGGCAAACCCTTGACCCTTCATTTGACCAAGTCATTTGTTAGTACTTCAGTACAAACATAACAGTAGGGCTCACTTGAACTTTGCCCAGGCTCATAAGGACTGGATTTTGAAGGATTGGAAGAAGATAGTATGGTCAGATGAGACCAAAATCAATCACCTAGGGTCTGATGGGTGCAAGTGGGTATGGAGAAAGCCAGGAGAGGGACTCAATGACAGGTTGGTAGAGGGGACAGTCAAGTTTGGAGGGGGTTCACTCATAATGTGGGGCTGCATGACTTGGGAGGGGGTTGGATATGCAACCAAGATTGATGGAAGGATGAATGGGGAGCTCTACCTTCAAATTCTGAAGAATGAACTTCAAGATTCCTTGGATCATTTTGATCTCAATCCTCAAGATGTCATTTTTTAGCAGGACAATGACCCCAAGCATATCTACAAGAGGGTCAAGGTGTTGCAATTCATCATGCACACACCCTTTAAGTCTATTAGCCCCTATGCCAGTATGGTAGCATATGCATGGACCCTACTCAGGACATTGTACAGTAGTTCTACATACTCTGTCTCTTTTTCACTTTGTTTGTACATGTTTATATTTTTATGGAACTCCAATTCAAACTCTGACCATACTGATACACTAGTTGTTTGGTTATATTTACCTTTTTATGTGAGATCACTGTCTGCAATTCACTTCTATACTTCTTTTAATCTCTGTGCCTCATGGCATCATGCTTCTATTCTGCCACTTGGCTATTTAATCTCTGTACATGCATCTCTTCCATTCTGATCCACATGTTAACCTCACATATTTAATTACTGTTCTATACATGTTCTCCTCATGTAGTATATAAGTTGAATGCAGCACCAATAAGAACTTCAGTCAAGTTCTTTGTTGGTTTCCCCATAGCCAACCTCTATACTTGTCCCTCTAATATCTATTAAGTGATAGTGGTGTAACCTAGGGCTTCCCTTGGGTTGCAACACAAGCAGTGGCTAGAGGAGCAGGATTTCAGTACTATGGTATGGCCTGCATAGTCTCCTGACCTTAATCCCATAGAACACCTCTGGGGCTACCTGAAAATGAGGCTTGCATGGTACCAAAATCCTCCTGGTGGAAATTTTGAAGCTATGGGGAAGAGTTAAGGTGGAGTGGAATGGAATACCAGCTGAGGAGTGTCAGAAATTAATTGAGAGCATGCCTAGGAGGATCGAGACAGTTCTTAAAGCAAAAGGAGGCTATACCAAGTACTAATGCCCCATTATTATCAAGAGTTACATTATATAGATGGAGTAGAGCTATATTGCTTTGATGTGGGCATCCAGGACACCTGCACTGCATGGGAGGGCAATCTCACATGACAGGCATGTAGTGCAAACATGGTCCTTGTTGTCTCCAGTACACATTTACCATCTTTGTACCTGGCCCTGCAACCAGTACCTGGAGTTACACACCTTCCTATTGGACTTCTGTCATGACGTTACCCTTTGTTCTCCCCTGATGTTTCATGTTCTCATACCTGACCATATGCCTCCTATCATCTTCCATATTCTCCTGTCATCTCCCATATACTCCTGCCATCTCCCATATACTCCTGCCATCTCCCATATGCTCCTCTCATACCTCCCTTGTCACTTGTTTCACTTCATAGTTACTATCTGTCACTTTCCACATGGTCCCTACATACTCCCTTCCAATACTCAGTCCTAGTTCATAGTATAAGTACTATGTTCTCCACCTGTAAACCTCAGTTTGTAAATCAACTAAGTCACTCCTTCTCACCCAAGTTTTTTTCCAACTCTCCTCTTACTTTCCTCCATACTCCCTTCTCAAATATCAGGACACAAGGTTCAGCAAGGGTGCAACACATAAGTCCTGTGCCAACATCCTTATCTGTTGAGTACCTCCTTACCCTCCTATGTACCCTCCATTGGATCTCCAGTCCAACTTCATACTGACACCTCAGAACTTTGTTGTGTTATGACGCACATGATACTTCAGTGGCCAGCCAAAGAAGTACAGTAGCTGTCATCGGGACTTCAACAGGCAATGTAGATATGGAAGTCTACAGTCCTCAGTCCAGAACTATAGCAAGCAGGTCTTAGGGTGACCTTTAGACCGCAGTTGAGAGAAGCTAAGTCTTGAGGGGAGTGAGAGACTTAGAGATTCTCTGGTTCCCAGTAAGTACATGTGGATTGTGTAGAACTAGCTGGGGAATCCGGCAGTTCTACCAGTAGGGTTTATATAGGTTACAGGGGGGGCTGTACTCTGGCAGTAGTGCTTGAAGAGGAAATGGTCTGGCAGATCCCAAAGGGATATGCCAGAAGAGGAAGGGTTTCAGTTCCGCAAACTAGGTGGTTGACTGAGAAGATAAAAAGGGGCATGCTAGGAAAGGCCAGCATGCCAGAAGAAGTAGTGTGCAGCAGCAATGAGGCTGCATGCTGCAAAGGGATGTAAAGGGTCCATGACAGCAGAGGCTATTATGAAATAGGAAGGAGGCAACACTGCAATGGGCAGTGGCGTGAATGGACAACATAAGTAAAGAGAGAAAGACAAAGAAAAACATACAATGAGTATTAGGTAATTGGTAACTACCTGGCTATGCCCATAAAAGGATGGGATAAGTAGGTCAGGTGTTGTACCAGTGGTAAAGGAATAAGGAAAAAGGGGAGGGGGACCATGATACTGTAACATGTTGAACTTGTGCCTGGAGAAACCAGACTTGACAGTCTTCCTAATTGAGTACACTTTTATTATGCTTTTCACTACACTTGCCCTACCCTTTTCCTACACTTTCTGACACTGATTTTGCCTGCACTTTTCCTACACTTTTCTACACTTTTCAAGATGCAATTTTACCAGGATTTCACCTATGGTTGTCCTACACTTTCCCTATGCTTTTCTATGCTTTTGGTACACTTTCTGAGAGCAATCTTTCTAGAATTTCACCTATGGTAATCCTAGGCTTTGACTATGCTTTCACTACACTTATTTTCTAGACTGTGACCTTGACTATACCTAGATTGCTGTGCATAAGAACAAAATTCCCACAGTCAATCTAAGCCAGAAAAAATCACTGGACCAAATACTACCTGCTTTTGTAAATAAGTTAGTGTTAGACCTTGGTTATGCTAGGTTTTGAAGGAGTAAGCCACACATTTTCCTACTCTCTTAAAATGTGTGATGGCCTCATAACACCTGTAAGGACCCTACTTGGTATATATTTTCAGTGCCAATTGTTACAATATGGGCGGGCCCCATACCTTTTTCTTCCTTTGGTTAGCATCTGTTGTTGCTCATCTCTCTCTTGCTTCTCCTCTGTCACCTCCCTCATACATGGGACACCACGTATAGACCATTACCAGGACCACCTTGCTACACCTACCATTAGGCCTAGAAGGTCATACTTTGTATGGAACATCGCTTGTGTCTCCAGCACTCACTCGTCACCCAGGTAGCCCCTATCATTGCCACTGCTTACCCATTGCCACATGGCTAAGCACTACCTGCACCTTGGTACTTCCCTGTCAGCACTACATGCCTATCTAGGCATGTCCCCTTGTTCTAGACACTTGCTCTCGTCCTTGTTGTCCTCAGGCTCGTGCCCATGCCACTCTTTAGGTCTCCCTTTGTTCCACATCTGCGACACGTCTCACTTCGCCCATTATGGGCATTGCTCAGCAATCTGCATGATCATCATCAAAGCCTTCCATCAGGCTTTGCCAACCTTGCTTCACATTGCCTCCACAATGCTTCACCTTTCCAGATCTGGCTTGATAGCCTTCCCCATCAAGCAGATCCTTCCTCATTTGACACTACTGCTCCCATAGCATTGTCGTCTTACCAACTCAACTCACACTATGTGCTCACCTCATCAACTGCCTCAGTTGTGGAACAGGCTCCTTTCCTCTTCTGGCATTCTCCTCGGCATTCCTCAGAGATATAACAGACCCTTTATCCTTTACAGACACTTCTTGTTGAGCATGCTCCTTTTAGTCGCATGTCTCATCTTTCCTTTCTCATCTATGTTTTACTTTAACCTTTCAGGCATGCTCCTTTGGGTCACATGCCTTCGCTTTTCTTTTACATTGTGCTCCTTTAGTCACACACTCTCATTGTCCTTAACTGGCATGCCCATTATATCCTAGTCCTGTAGTATATAAACCTGTGCATGTTAGAACACAGCTCCCCAGCTAGTTCTACACAATTATACCTGCAATTACTGGTGTCTCTTCACTCCCCCTCAGAGACTGGGACTCTCCCAAGCTCCCCTAGTTCCACTTCACTATGGTTATGTTCATGGCAACACTTCTTCACTGAAGTCTGTTGTTACTTGCAGAAGCTCCAGTGCTTGCACTGTGACAGTTGCCTTGTGTCATAACACCAATGGGATATATGCTTATTGTACAAGGAACAAGTCATGTATTTCACCACTCTCTTAAAATGTATAATGGCCTTGTGACACCTGGAAGGACTTTGCTTGGTATATACAGTGAGGTGCAAAACTGTTACAATGTTTGGTACTTTTGGATTACACACAGTGTGGTGCTGGAGATTGTTGGAATTTTGCTTAGGGTTGGTGGGGGCATGGAAACCACTAGCCCTTGGCTACAAATGTTGTCCCTAGGTCATGTGATTTGGCTTAGAGGCTGTGGGGATATGGTCATTCTAATCCAGAGACACCATTGTAACAGTTTTGCACCTTTTGTCAATCATTAGGGTATTTGACAAATATTAGTACTTAGCACAATCTCCTTGGGCTTGAAGCACTACTTCAACCCTCCTAGGCATGCTTTCAATCAATCCCTGACACACTGTCATATCCATGATCTCCGTTGGTCAAGCGACCATCTCCGGTTGTTTCCTTTACATCTCCGGTGTGCAACCATCATCTCCGTACACGGGTCTATAACCAGTATCTGGAGTTGCATGCTTCCCTACCGGACTTCCATATGATATCACCCTTCGTTCCCCTTGACGTTCTGTTTCATGTTCTCGTACCTAACCATGTGTCTCCTGTTATCCTCCATATGTCTCCTGTCGTCCTCCATATGCTCCTGTCATACTTCCTCATCATTTGTTTCACTTCGTAGTTACCATCTGTCATTTGCTACGTACCCTCTTCCGATCTCAGTCCTGGTACGTAGTATAAGTACTGCGCCCTCTGTCTGTAGACCTCAGTTTGCAAATCAACTAAGTCACCCCTCCTCGCCCAAGTTCCTTTCCGACCTTCCTTTACCCTCCTCCGTACTACTTCCCAAATACGAGGACACGAGGCTCGGCAAGGGCGCGACACATAAGTCCTGCGCCAACGTCCTTATTCCGTTGAGTACCATTGACCTCCTTATCCTCCGTTGGACCTCTACCCAACTTCGTACTGACACCCCGGAACTCCGTCAGACTTGTACCCGGAGGGAACGGACTTGACACACACCTCAACTACTATCTCCTTCTAATTCTCTAGAATCCTCTCCCACAACTCATGAATTCCACTAGGGGGTGTTCTTGCTCTGAAAGTCTCTTTTTGAGATAACCCAAGGGATGTTCAATGGAATTTCAGTCAGGAGACTGTGCAGGCCACACCATGGTTGTAAACTCCTGTTCTGCAGCCACCCCTTAATCTTTTTACAGGTATGCTTGGAATTATTATCCTGCTAGAAGATGATATGAAATGATTGAGATCATTATGCTTCAGGATATTGAGCAGTTTATCCTTCAATATTTGAAGGGAGAGATTACCATCCATCCTACCATCAATCTTGACAGCAATCCCAACTCCCTCCCAAGTTATACCATCACAGAACCTCCTCCAAACCTGAGGGTTCTCTACCCTAATTTGTCACTTGTTACGATGCACACAGTACTTCAGTGACAAAGTCAAAGAAGTAGCTGTCATCGGGACTTCAACAGATAACGCAGATGTGGAAGCCTGCAATCCTCAGTCCAAGAACTATGTCAAGCAGGTCTTAGGGCAACCTTTAGACCATGGGTAAGAGAAGCTAAGTCTTGAGGAAGCGAGAGACTTAGAGGTTCTCTGACTTTGCCAGTAAGTATGCATGGATTGTGTAGAACTAGCTGGGGAATCCAGCAGCTCTACCAGTAGGGTTTATATAGGTTACAAGCGGGGCTGTACTCTGGTGGCTATAGTGCTTGAAGAGGAAAAGGTCTGTCAGATCCCAAAGGGATATGACAGAAAAAGCCATCATGCCAAAAGAAGTGGGCATGCTGCAACAATGAGGTTGCAGACCGCAAAGGGATATAAAAGGTCCATGACAGCAGGAGCTATCATGGAATAGAAAAGAGGTGACACTGCAATGGGTGGTGGCGCAAAGGGACAATATAAGTAAAGAGAAATAGACAAAGAAAAACATACAGCAATGATTGTGTAATAGGTAACTACCTGGCTATGCCCATAAAAGGATGGGATAAGTAGGTCAGGTGTTGTACCAGTGGTAGAGGAATGAAGAAAAAGGGGAGGGGGACCATGATACCATAACATCACTAGATCTCTTTCCGGGATTTTTTGATGTCCATTTGCACTCAATTGATCCTATATGATCAATTTAGACCTTACCAGATTATATCCAGTTGTCCAGAGTTCAACTGTTGTGAGCATGGGCAAGGTTCAAACATGCTCTATACTCTGTCTGGTAGAGCGTAGAGATATTTGGTCTTGACTATAGCCTTTATTCTATTTGTTAAGTGGCATTGGATGGTATTTGGATGCAGAGGCTGATTGATGATATTTGAGAGTATTTTTGTCACTTGGAATGCATTCTCTGCCTTCTGAGATCAGATAAGATGACCAGCACAGTGAACATTTGCAGGAGAAAACATTAATGGATGATCTCCAGAGGACTTTTGAAGGTTGGAATGCTTCTTGGAACAAGGTATAGACACAGTATAGATGCTAGTACCAGTAGTAGAGGCAATAGAGTAAGTAGAATGACCAGCATCAGACAAGAAAGAATGGTGTACTTTTGAGCGGCAGAGAGGGATCTTATGATGATAATGTTTGGAAAAAATGGATTATGGGAACTAATTCACACTCAGACATGGTATTTATATGTGTATATTCATTTATATGACAAAAAAATATCAACTATCCTTTCATTTAGCTACAGTCATACTGTTACGACGCACACGGTATCTCAGTGGCAAGCCAAAGAGATAGCTGTCGTCGGGACTTCACTGGACAACGTAGATACGGAAGCCTACGGTCCTAAGTCCAGAACTCTTGCAAGCAGGTCTTAGGGCGACCTTTAGACCACAGAGAGTAAGCGCAGTCTTGCGGTTGTTGAAGACGGAGTGAGCTCTCTGGATGCCAGTAGATATGCGTGGATTGCGTAGAACTAGCTGGGGTTTCCAGCCAGTCCCGCCAAGGTTTATATAGTGTACACAGGTGGCAGTACACTAGCACGGACCAAGGGCTTGTATCTGCTGGAAGAGGAAAAGGTCCAGCGTATCCTAAAGGGATGCGCTGGAAGAGGAAAGGGGGCACTTCCACAAAGGTGTGGTTGAGTGCGAACTAACAAAAGAGGCATGCGAGCATGCCGGATGAAGTGGGTGCGAGGTAGCAATGAGGCTACCATGCGCGAGGTGATATAAAGGGAAGTCTGAGGTTCCCGCAGAGCCGTGGAGGCCGAGGGGAACCAAGGAAGGACAAAGGGCGACACTGCACTGGGCAGTGGCACAGAAAGGAAAGCATAAGTAAATAGAGGTAAAGAGATGTAAACCTCACTGGTACTGAGGTAAGCGCTAAGTAGATGGCTAACCCTATGGTTAGGGGTTCACCTAGGGTAATCGTAGGGTAAGTATGTTAGGTGTTGTACCAGTGAGTTAAGAAGGAGGAAAAAGGGGAGGGGGACCGCTCTACCGTAACACCCTTGGTAGCTAAGGGCTTGCTTGGCAGTGCAATGACATTCATAGGGTATGTAGCACTCTCTCTGAGTTCACAGATGTCAGCAAGGCTGCTCTGTTCACATCTGGAGCAGACTTTGGCCCCAGGAAGTATCTTGCACTTTACTTTGTGTGATCAACACCGTGAACAGGCCCCAGCCCATTTTTTCTTGCCTAAAAAGACTAAGTAACAAGTAATGCACGCCAAATAGAATAGATCTTACCTGCATCAGCCTGACACACTTGTTCATGGCCAGCGAGAGCATTGCTATCAATGCTAACAACTCTCTGCTTTGGAGGCATGACAATGAACAGGTTGTGGTCTGGGTGCAAGGAATGGGCAGGGACAGGCCACCATATTTATGTGTGGTCATTGGGCTGCCTTGAGGTCAACAGAGTCATCATCCATTACTGAAGTTACTGTGAAGCGATCAGTCATCGCTACTATACAAATGATAATTGAACCTCATTTTACATAGAATGGCAAGCATCCAGGCTGATCCAGGGAGTAGATTGTGAGCACATGTGTGCACAATGGCAGTGGTGACTGCCTGCAGGAGCCTTGTAGGCCTTGAACAAGTCTTACTCAAGCTGGGAATGCTTGGCCTCGATCAGCTTGAGCTTGATGGCCATCTTCTCACCTGGGATGAACAACACCCATGTTATTGCCTTGTGAAGGACAGTGAGTTGGTGAGTCTCATGGCAACAGCTCACCATTGACCTAGAACCATGGGAGAGCGTCTCATTCACAAGATGAGATATTAGCAGACAGTACAAGCATCAAATTCCATACAACATGAATACAAAATGACATAGAGGAGATCACATGTAACCACAGTATGCATACCAACCTAAAATGTCTGCAGGTGTGATGGTATAGAGTGCTTTCATAAGAGCGATGTAGATATCCTCATCTGACATTTCTGTCATCACCATTCGGACATATTCACCATTCCTGCATAGGTGATACTTCATCACAGAGAATGCAAGCTCAATTGGGTTCAGGTCAGGGGAATAAGGGGGTAGAAACTTACAGCACATGCCTCTGTGTAATATTAGTATATGTCCACATATCGGCCCCATAAAATTACATACCTGGCCTGAATCATATTCTGAATGTTGGGGTGCTTGTGAATCTGGCAATTATCCATTACAATAATGGAGTTGGGGCCAGGAAATGGTTCCATGTTGTCAAGTAAGTGCTCAACAAATCATTAGAATGTGTTACCACGGAATGAGTCTTCAACTATGTCGCAATGCAAGACACCACCATTCAGTGAAATGGCAGGTAGAATGGAGAAGCTACAATTTGTCAGTAATATCTATAGATTTGAATATGCATTTCTCACTGCCAACCACGCACAAAAAATGCCTTCCGCTGTGCTTTCATGCCTCAAATTGACCAAGCATGGCCACAATAAGTTGTATGATGATCCACAGAGCTTTCATCAACAAAGACCAGCTGTTCAGGCTGGTACAAACCAATTCGTGCATGATATTCAAGTTGTTTTTCTGCAGAGCGTTCTGCTGCAACTTGTGTGATCTAGAACAGTAAGAATCAGTAGATACAACAGAGAGGGGCGATCACTTACCTTTTTCATCATGAATCCCTTGCTATGGTGGGTTCTCCAAATGGTGGAACATGAGATCTGAATACCAGCTGATACAGCCAGCATCTCTTGGAATTCATCCAAATACAGGTCTGGAGCTTTCTGTATAGTACCTAGAAGAAACTGTAATAATTTGAATGTCACTCACTATGGAACAATTGGTTGATACTCTGCATGACATACCTCAACATCAATGTCTTGAAGATGGCAATTATTGGATCGATCATGTTTAGCTGGTTGGTTGTCTTTGTTGGGGACTGTGCCATATGCATTAAAGTGAGCTAGAACACATTGGACAGTTCGAGTTGATACATTGAGTCCTGCAGAGACCTGTTCTTGATCCAGCATGTGAGACAGCCATACAATGGCCTATTAAATCTCAGAGCAAGTTTGTCGACCTTGAGGCATGTCTTTTACATCTTTTTCAGCAGCCAGATCCCATGTACAAGCATGATAGACACATACCAAACTATCTCCTGACCCCCAAAAATCGAAATCCCAAATTGTTGTTATTTCATCACTGGTCCACTTGGAGTGTGTTCTCTGGAGTGTTCTGAGTTGAATGGTATCTTTTCCATAGAGTTCCAGGGAGGTGTTGGTGTGCTACAGAGGGAGGAAGGTGGGTGTTGAATTTTTACTAATATTCCCACAGTGCCAAGCTAGCCAAAAACAACAGTAATGCTACAATTGTACTCACGGGAGAATACAAGAGGACTAAGCTGGAGAGCTTAGGTTGTCTTGGTCTAGCATTATATATTACAAGCCCATAGGTGATACAAATAGTATGCTACAACCAAATAAGGGAACGCCCAGTGACCTACAGTAACTCCCAAAACCGTTGCAATATTTGGTAATTTTGCATTGTCTGGAATGTAGTACATGACAGTGTGGGAATCATGCTTAGTCATTGGTGTACCATATGTAGTCCATACCCTCAGCTACAGAATGGCCCCCTAGGCCATGTCATTTGGTGCAGTGGCTGTGGAGATATGCCCATTTGAAAACATCAACACCATTGCAACAGTTTTGTAACTCTTGGTAATAATGGGGTATTAGTACTTGATATAGCCTCCTTTTGCTTTAAGAACTGCCTCAATCCTCCTAGGCATGCTCTCAATTAATTTCTGACACTCCTTAGCTGGTATTCCATTCCACTCCACCTCAACTCTTCCCCATAGCTCCAAAATTCCACCAGGAGGATTTTGGTACCCTGCAAGCCTCCTTTTCAGGTAACCCCAGAGATGTTCTATGGGATTAAGGTCAGGAGACTGTGCAGGCCATACCATAGTACTGAAATCCTGCTCCTCTAGCCACTCCTTGACCCTCTTGCGGGTATGCTTGGAGTCATTGTCCTGTTAAAAAATGACATATTGAGGATTGAGATCAAAATAATCCAAGGAATCTTGAAGTTCATCCTTCAGAATTTGAAGTTAGAACTTCCCATCCATCCATCCATCAATCTTGGTTGCATATCCAACCACCTCCCAAGTCATGCAGCCCCACATCATGAGTGAACCCCCTTCAAACTTGACTGTCCCTTCTATCAACCTGTCATTGAGCCCCTCTCCTGGCTTTTTCCATACCCACTTGTGCCCATCAGACCCTAGGTGATTGATTTTGGTCTTATCTGACCATACTGCCTTCTGCCAATCCTCCAAAGTCCAGTCCTTATGAGCCTGGGCAAAGTCCAAGCAAGCCCTATAATATTTAGCAGAGAGTAGAGATCATTTTTTCTTCACTACAGCTTTCATGCCACTCTTTTGAAGGCATCTACGAACTGTATTGGGATGGAGGGTGTTACGATTTACTCTTTTCTCTTCCTTGTACTACTCATTTTCCTAATAATGTTATGATTCTCATTTCACCAATGACACTTCATGTATCGCTGTCTACACTACATCTTCACTTTTGCACTAATATGCCACTCACTACGCCCTTATAACCTACAGCCAACAGGCTATGACTACGTTAACTCTACTAGAACTACGATAATGAGCCTCACTCACAACAGGAATCGACACTTAGTCAATTCCCTTCATTTGTTTGTTCATAATTACCTTTTTATAATTAACGAATCTATAGATGCACTTCAAGAAGCCCTCAACACAGCTTCTTCTTCTATTTCATATCTGCGCTGTGCTTGGCTGTGCATCTCTTCCATTTCAAGGCTGTGCCTTCTTTTTAACTTCCACTCTGACTCATGTCGAGTCATTGAGGCTATGTTTAGTCTCCGTGCTGTGCATGACTGTGCATTGCTGTGTAACTGTGGATTCCTGTGCTTATGCTGTGCATTACTATACTTAGCATTTAGAAAGTGGTCTGATTGTCCAATTACTGTACTTAGTAGTTGATCAGTCAGATCTAGACACAATAGGTACAAACATGTAAAAGGTATATAAGACAATCGAGCCCACCAGAGAACTTTAGTCAAGTTCTCTGTTGGTTTCCCTCATAAAACCTTTGTGTTCACTTGTCCATCCTAAAGTCGTTAAGTTTGTTATTAGTGGTGTAGTCTAGGGTTTATCCTGAGGTTGCAACAGAGCATGACAGAAAAGGAAAGGGTTCTAGTTCTGCAATGGTGGCAGTTGACTAGAAAGGAAAGATTAGCATACAATGCTGATCAGGCGAGAGACAGCAAGACTGCAGGAGCAGTAGAGCCAAATGAGGAAGGGATCTGCTTGATGGAGAAGGGCATCAAGCCAGATCAGGAACAGTGAAGCATCATGGAGGTAATACAAGGTGAAGTCATGGAAGCCTGATGGAATGAATGAGGATGAAGTCCAAGAGAATGGAACAGGATCCAAGAGTGTTCAAGGAAGTCTGATTGAGAAGTTGATGATGGATCATGAGAAGTCCCAAGTGATGCCAGAAGGAGTAAGGTGAGATGTGTCATGGATGCAGGACAAAGGGAGACCTAAAGGAATGAGCAGGCATGAGCCTGAGGACTATGAGGATGAGGGCAAGGGTCTGGAACTATAGGACACACCTTGATAAGCATGTGGTGCTGACAGGGAATAACTGGAATGCAGGTAGTGCTTAGCTATGTGACTGTAGGTAAGCAGTGGCAGTGATAGGGGCTACCTGAGTGGCAAGTGAGTGCTAAGGGCATGAGCGATGTTCCATACAAGGGTTGTCCTTCTAGACCTATCGGTAGGCATAGCAAGGTGGTCCTGGTGTTGGTCTATGGCATGATGTCCCGTGTGGACGGAAGGAGGAGGAGCGAGAGGAAGCCGAGCGATGATGACAAGGAAAGCTATCTGAAAGAAGAAAAAGATATGGGGGTTTCCATTATTGTAACATTGTCCATTGCCTGTGTCCTCCATTGTCTGCATAAGTGAGGCCTACCAGAGCTGTGCTTGTTGCTGGTTCTCTTCACCACTGCTCTCTTGATCCCCCTTTACTATTCCCTCATGGCTGTTCAACACCGTCCCTACTGCTTGTCTTGAGTGTGCTCTGACTTGACAACCCATGGTTAGGCTTACACGTAACAAAAGAATAAGCTGCCCTCTACATTGCCTACTATCTAGTAGCAGCAACCCCCACCCTCCACCATCACATTCCAAGTTCCCAGTCCAGATGATGACGACTCATCTGTAGATGATTGAGAAGCAAGACAAGCCACTGCCTGTTACAGTAGAGCGGTCCCCTAGCCCTTTCTCCTCATTCCTCGCTCACTGGTACAACACCTAACACTACTTACACTACAATTACCATAGGCGAACCCCTAACCACAGGGTTAGCCAACCTCTTACCGCTTACCTCAGTACCAGTGAGGCTTTATCCTTGTTTGTCTCTACTTACATATGTTTCCCTTTCTATGCCACTGCTCGATGCAGTGTCACCCTTTGTCCTTCCTTGGTTCCCTCGGCCCCACAGTCTCCATGGGAACCTCAGACTTCCACTCATATCTCTTGCACATGGCAACCTCATTGTTGCCTCACACCCACTTCTTTCAACATGCTTGCATGCCTCTTTTGTTAGTTCGCACTCAACCACACTATTGTGGAAGTGCTCTCCTTCCTTTTCTGACATGCCCCTTTGGGACATGTCAGACCCTTTCCTCTTCCAGCAGGTACATACTCCTGGTCTGTGCTAGTGTACTGCCATCTGTGTACACTGAAACAACCTCTCACAGTTTTGGAGCTGCTAGGTTGTTCACTAGACACTAGGAGTTGTTGCGCTCTGTAGGAGGGAAATCTCCAAGAGAACTAGACTAGGGAGTCCAGTCACTCCTGGGGGTTTATATACTCTTTCTACGTTTGTACATGTTGTGGTTAGATCTAAAGATACACTACTATACAAAGTAACCCTTAGCCCTGGGCGTAGGGTATGAGTCATCTGCAGTCAATGCACAGTCATGCTGAGTCATAGATAAGACGGAGATTAAATAGGCTGTGCGATAAGAGTCATTATGAGTCATGAGGAATCAGAATGAGTCAAAGCGGTAATTAAAGAAGCATAGCCATGAAATGGAAGCAATGCACAGCCGAGCACAGCGTGGAGATTAAATAGAAGTAGAAGCTGTGTGTAGGCATTACTATGGTGCATCGGAGTTTGAATCCATAAAAATGTAAACAAGTACAAACAAAGTGAGAGAAACTGTTACGACGCAAGGCAACTGTCGCAGTGCGAACACTGGAGTCTCATGCAAGTAACAACGATCCTCAATGAAGAGGGCGTGCTACGAGCATATCCTAAGCGAAGTAGAACTAGGGGAGCTCAGGAGAGTCCCAGTCTCTGAGAGGGGGAGCGAAGAGACACCAGTAATCGCAGGTAGATTGTGTAGAACTAGCTGAGGAGCTGAGTTCCAACATGCACGGGTTTATATACTACAGGGATAGGATATATATGGTGCACCCGATATGGGCAATGGACGAGTACGACTAAAGGAGTATGCTAAGAAAGGAAATGGAATACATACGAGGGTGTACGACCAAAGGGAGCACACCCGAGAAGGAAAGGTAAAATGTCTATAAAGGTTAAAGGCCTGGAGGCTCCGAGGAGTTCCATGGAAGTCCGAGGAGGCTGCCAGGAAAGGAAAGGTCCTCGTTCCACAACTGAGGTGGTTGACGAGTCGAGCTGGGAACGGAGGCGAGCACACAGTGCAAGCCTAGGCGGTGAGACGACATTGCATCCGTTATTGGCAATGCCGAATGTGGAAGGGATTCGCCTGATGGGATAGGCTATCAGGCGAATAGAAGCATCTCGGGATGATGCGAACACGGGGTCATGGAAGCCTGATGGTATACGTGAGGACAGAGTCCGAGCAAGTGGAACAGAGTCTGATCAGGAAGACGACAGCGGATCACGAAAGGTACCGAGTGATGCCTAGTCGGGAGATCTGGTACGCGTCGCAGACGCAGGACAAAGAGAGACCTATAAGGACAGTGGTGGGCACGAGCCCGAGGACGCCGCGGACGAGGGCGAGCGATCTAGAACAAAGGGACAAGCTTAGATAAGCATGTGGCGCTGACGGGGTAATACCGGAGGTTAGATAGTGCTAGCCTATATAGCATTTAGGTAAGCAGTGGCGATGATAGGGGCTATCCGGTGGCGAGTGAGTGCTAAGGAGCACGAGCGATGTTCCATACGAAGTATAACCTTGTAGACCTATCGATAGGCGTAGCAAGGTGGTCCTAGGTGTTGGTCTATACGTGGTGTCCCGTGTACGAGGGAGAGTATGGAGGAGGAGCGAAGGGAAGACGAGCGACGACAACAATGAGGAAAGCTAAAGAGAGAAGAAAAAGGTATGGGGGTTCCCATTATTGTAACATTCCATTTCATTTCCTTCAGACATATATAAACCCGTTGTCCACAACCTGTATCTCCTAACTTTGACCTACTTGGTAATCCACCTGGTAGTTTCCTTGAAACCCTCTGGACTTCTACAAGTCGTCTGCACCACTTCTGAAGTGTGCAGCTTCTACAAGTCAATCGTACCACTTTTGAAGTGTACGCTTTCATCCTCTATTGAACGGATGTTCAAAGAGAGGACGAACCCTTGACTCTACTCGGAGATACTCTCGAATTCCTTGAAGAACCTTTGATCCTACTTTCGACCAAGTTCTACGTTAGTACTTTGGTACGAACGTAACAAACCCCTTCTCCAATCATGAGTTCCTTGTTGAAACCTGTAGAACTACGAATTGGTCTCCCTGAACCCTTTGACAGGTCCCACAATGTCACTAAGGCCTGGATCCAGGTAGTTCAGTTTTACCTCCTGGTCAATGAAAAGGTTTATGATACTGATGCCAAAAGGATTGCCTTTGCCTTATCATACATGACCAAAGGGTCTGCCGCCACTTGGGCCTCCACTTTTAGGCAGAAAATCTTTGCCACCACCCCTCCAACCTTCAGCTCCTTTGACGACTTCATCAAATCCTTTAGCATCACTTTTGACCAAAAGGATACTGTCACCTCTGCAATTGCCTGGTTATCCACCAAACGAATGACCCCTACTAAGAACAGGGACTACTCCCCCTCCCTCCTTGAATACACTTTGGAATTCCAAAACCACTCAGCCCTCTCTGGAATCACCAATCCCAACGTCTTGATTGGATATTACTCCACTGGAATACCAATCCCTTTAATGAAAAGGATCATGTCCATGGACACCCCCCCTGGCACTATCGATGAATGGTATAATAAAGCGCACCATTTCAAAATACAATGGGATCATGCAGCTGAGACTGCCGCACGAAGCAAAGCACCTGCTTGCTCTACCTACCACTCATACTCCTCCCACCAACTGACCAAAGATCCCAACGCCATGGATGTCGATGCAGTCCAAGTTCCCAAACTCTCCCCCTTTGAACGAAAGCAATGCATGGAAAAAGGACTATGCTTCTGCTGTAGAAAATCCAGATACCTCTCTGGGAATTGCCCCACATTCCCTTTGAACTCTACCCACCGCCCTCCTACTGAAAAGAAGACCAGAAAGGTGCAAAAAGAGGTTGAAGAAGAAGAAGAAGTCCCAGATCTACAAGAGATCAAGGACAATGATGAAGAAGAGGTTCCTGAGGTGAAGGTAGTGTTCACCCAGGATTTTTGAAATGGAGGGTTCGTCCAATGTGAAACCCCTCCATATATAGAACTCATGTACTTGTAGGTGACAAGAAGAAGAAATCCATCCACATCCCCCTTCAACTTATTGTCCCTACTTGCACTATAAAACACATTGGAGCCACTGCTTTAATTGACAGCGGGGCTGACATCTCCTGTATCGACTGGAACTTTGTCCAGAAACACAGACTCCCCTGGGGATGACTTCCCACTCCCATCCTGTTACAATTGAACACCCTCACCTCACGTATGAGACTATCTTTTTCCCCTTTCTCTTTTACTCCCATTATCTATTTCGAAGATGACTGGCTGATCTTCCCGGATGTAGCCGTAACCGACACTCTGGAACTCCCCTAGATTGTATCAGTTCCCTTTTTACTTATCCGCGGGTTTTATTCTTTCTACTTGTGGAATTTCCTTTTGCACCTGCAGATTTCATATTCTAGAAATCCGCAAGATCTGCTTTCCCTTTCTAAAACCTGCAGACCCTGAAGCCTACCTCTTGTGACAGACTTCATTTAACCCTTTGACCTTACCCTTCGCCCCACTTCGTTACCCAGGGTTTAGGGCTGTATTACTAGATAAATAGCTAGGGACTTCTCTGTATTCCCCAGCTTATTCTATGCAGTCTCGGTTTATTGTGTGTCATCACTAAGCTTGCAAAGCATTGTTCCTCGCTTTGCTCCTCATCCTAGAACCATAAACCTTTGGGACCTCAAGGGGTAACTTGTTCCCTTGCCCATCGCCCGTGTCTTTCAAATTTGCACAAGCGGATTTATCTTCAAACATGCTTGCTGCGGATCTTCTCTGCCATTCGCCACCTTGATCCCCTATTCCCTAATCTCTTCATTCCCTCATGGCAATTCCACGTGAAGCCAATTGCTCGTCTCAAGTGCTACTTAGCTCAACGACCTGCAGTCAAGCCCATGCGTAACAAAAGAATAAGCTGCCCTCTACGTCGCCTACTATTCAGTAGCAGCGACCCCCATCCCCCACCACCACATTCTGAGTCCCCAGCCTGGACGACGATGACTCATCTGTAGATGATCGAGAAGTGAGACAAGCTGCTGCCCTTGCCACCGCCTCCCGCCAGAATGAGATCTGCAACCAAGAACTCGAACAACAATTCCAGGCCAGAGAGGAGCGGCTTTGTATTGAGGAAGAAGACAGGAGACGAAATGAACGGTATGAACGAGACCATGCCCACAGAAGGATAGCTGGAAGTGGTAGCCCATCATCTGGGTCCACTACTCCGACTGCTTGTGTACTGATACCAGCCCGGACACCAATTTGGGGAGATTGGATGCCAGCTCCAACTTAGAACCCGCCAGAGAGGGTACCAGCCCCTGCTCAACCAACTGGCTCCCCTCTAGCCATTGCTAGCCCAAGGAGTCTAGTACCTGTTGGGAACCCTGATATACACCTCCCCGGGGAAGACAGCGATTGGTCCGACCACTACTCTGACGCTGATGATAGTAGTGACAAAGAAGCAGATATGGGGAAAGAATCCTTACCAAAGGAGTTTTCTGGCAAGATCTCCGATGCTAACTGGTGGATCTCTGCCATGAGTACCTTCGCCATTGCTAAGAAGGACAAATACTCCAACTATGACCTTGTGGCTATAGCCCTATCAAAGATGCCCAAGGGACAAGGCAAGACGTTTGCAGAAGGGTATTATGCAAAGGGAGCCGACGATCCTGACACCTGGATGAAGTGGAGGAAGTTCATCAAGGAATTTAAGATTGCCTTCGCTACGAAGGATGATGAAGCAGAAGCATGAAGACAACTGCAGACTTGGTGCATGTTGCCAAAGAATGGACCGTCCTCATCCTTCTTCACCAGATATCAAACTCACTTCTCCCTTCTAGCAGGACAGGCCAAAATCAAAGAAGAAGCCACCCTCTGTGACTTCTTCACTAGAGGCCTCCACCCTGAAATCATGAAAATTGTCTTGAGCGGTACAGAACCCACTACCCTCAAAGACTGGATCTCCCGTGCCTTGTCAGCCACCCAACAACTAGCCAAAATTTCTGATTACCAACAAGGCCAATATTCCACACCTCACAGTTTCCATGACCCCAATGCAATGGACATCGACACCATTAATCTAACCCCCACTGAGAGAGCTCGTTATATGAAAGAAGGGTGATGCTTTATCTGCCATGCTAAAGGATGCTCTACTCGAAAGCATCAGAAGGGTAACGAAGAACCTTCCCATGAGCGTAGAAACCGAGGCCCGTCACCGAAAGGCTCATCTTCCACTTCGGGATCAGGAAGAGGCAAGCAGACGAGAGCCATATCCACTGAGTCGCAGTTGGAGAAATATATCCGGAATTTGAAAGAGAGCAAAAAAGGGGATGATGAAGTCCTCCAAGTTCTCAAAACGTGCTTTGAACCCAACTACCAGGGAGAAGAAGAGACCCCTAACTCCCAGATGGACGTCGATGAAGAAAGGATCACGAGTGTTACGACGCAAGGCGACTGTCACAGTGCGAGCACTGGAGTCTCATGCAAGTAACAACGACCCTCAATGAAGAGGACGTGATACGAGCATAACCTAGGCAAAGTAGAACCAGGGGAGCTCAGGAGAGTCCCAGTCTCTGAGAGGGGAGCGAAGAGACACCAGTAATCACAGGTAGATTGCGTAGAACTAGCTGGGGATTCCAGCTGTCCTGCAGGGGTATTTATAGTACAGGATGTCTAGCACGGACCACTGGTGTGTACTCGACAAGTATGGTAAGAGGAGGCATACTTCCTAATGAAGTGCGCCAGAATAGGAAAGAGAATACATACGAGGGTGTACGACCAAAGGGAGCACACCCGAGAAGGAAAGGTTAAATGTCTATAAAGGTTAAAGGCCTGGAGGCTCTGAGGAGTTCCACGGGAGTCCGAGGAGTCTGCCAGGAAGGGAAAGGTCCTCGTTCCACAACTGAGGTGGTTGACGAGTTGAGCCGGGAACGGAGGCGAGCACAAGGTGCAAGCCTAGGCGGTGAGATGACATTGTATCCGTTATTGGCAATGCTGAATGTGGAAGAGATTCGCCTGATGGGATAGGCTATCAGGGAATGGAAGCATCTCGGGATGATGCGAACGCGGGGTCGTGGAAGCCTGATGGGGTGAGCGAGGACAGGGTCTGAGTGAGCGGAACAGAGTCTGAGATGACTCGAGGACATCCGATCAGGAAGGTGACAGCGGATCACGAGAAGTACCGAGTGATGCCTTATTGGGATAGATGGTACACGTCGCAGACGTGGGACAAAGGGAGACCTGGAAAGACAGTGATGGGCATGAGCCCGAGGACGCCGTGGACGAGGGCAAGTCATTCTAGAACAAAGGGACACGCTTGGATAAGCGTGTGGCGTTGACGGGGTAATACCGGAGGTCGGATAGTGCTAGCCTATATGGCATTAGGTAAGCGGTGGCGATGATAGGGGCTATCCGGTGGCGAGCGAGTGCTAAGGAGCACGAGCGATGTTCCATACGAAGTATAACCTTCTAGGCTTATCGATAGGCGTAGCAAGGCGGTCCTAGATATTGGTCTATACGTGGTGTCCCGTGTACGAGGGAGAATACAGAGGAGGAGCAAAGGGAAGATGAGCGACGATGATGACGAAGAAAGCTAAAGAAAGAAGAAAAAGGTATGGGGGTTCCCATTATCGTAACAGGGATGTGCATGACGATGAAATTTTCAAGGACTTGGATGCAATGTGCAACCAACCTGAGGAAAGTCAGAAATTTGACACAGGTCTCATTGAGAGTATGGTAGAGAAGACAGGCACTTTGAAAGACACCGTCATATACTTGTGATCCATACTGACCAATGTTCAATGTTTGCACCAAGATACTAGGGATGGGCAGTACCAGCAATTAATTGCCATCGCCATTGGAGCTATTACCAAGTTTGGATGTTGAAGGTGAACACGGTTGGGTTGTGACTTACAACTCATCTTCATCAGTGGTCAAAAACTGGATTCAGGTCATCCACTGGTCTTTATGGTATGTCTTCTAGTGTCATAGGAATGGGTGATTCATTATGTTTTATCAAGGTATCTATGCAGCCGATCAGGAACAAGGCAGCATGCCTTGAGTCAGTGATATCAGTGTTCGGGTAGAGTACACTGCACTGATACCACACTATCCCCTTCTTTTATAAGTATGCTCAACATACTCCACCACGCATTGCCTCCCACCTGTATTAGTTGAAGGCTCTGAAGGCTCTGGTAAGTTGTATTCAAGGAGTTTGGTAGTGAGGCTTACGCCACAGATTCACAGGCTACATGCCTCCTTCACATCCCTTGTTCAGGCAATGCACATGCGAGGAGTGTATTAACACGAATGCTCACGGTGTGCTGATGAATATGAAGCTCATCCCTGCACACTTAAAGCATGTCCAAGATGAGCATTCAGGACACAGACCTTCACAGCCAGTCCACTCCCAAACAACCCCCAGCTCACAGACAGACACCAACAACTTGGCTGCTCATCTTTTTGCCCTGGCACTCACCAATAACAGGCCCAACCAAAATGGCATAGCCAGCAAGCCTGGTTGCCATATTGTTGATTCACCGGACGCTCTTCCCGTTTCCGACATTGTTGACAGCCTCAGTCATCTCACACTCCGCCACCCAGCATCTCTGAATTGCCCTTCTGACCATAATGTGGCACTGGTGCATGACCCATGCTCTGTTTCCAACGTTGCTGATGGTGTCTGTCGTCTCACCCAATATCCAACCACGTTCCCTCCTACATTCCCTCCTGGTCAAGGGGAGCAGTCTGATTCAGTGGCACACAACATGTCCATGCATTCCCCCCAATGTCCAACCTCTATTGCCAGCCATGATGTGTTCAAGAAGGACACCAACCGGCATTCAGTCAAGGCCCTGGAATTACTATCCAACATTGAGAAGCGTTGTCAGCAATGCTTTTGTCTCTTGTTGGATCCCTCTGGTGTGGTTCTTCCTGCACTCCAAGAGGAGCTTATCGTCCTTCGCCGTGCCCTCCAGGCAATCAAGCGCAACACAACTATTGTGAATTCCTGCAAAAAAAGAGGTTTCAGAATCCCTGCAGAAGCTTGACACTGAGCTACAGTCACAGACTTCTGCCCTCTATTTACCCCTTGGTCCCTTACAGTTTGACAGCAGTGAGATCACTTCATTTCTTATGCATATATTCAACCGCTGATGTAGACACAGGTGAGCAGGCCAGCCCCATCGAGCATATGAGTACCATTGCTCAGGTTGCACTCATCATCAGTCTGGTATGCAAGGTCGTGATGGGTGTGAACGAACATGGCAGCAACTTCATTCTCACTTCCCTCTCCTTGCTGCTCTTCCTAGTGTTTCAATGAAGCGATGGGACCCTCAGCCTCTTGCATGAGAACATTCTCAAGCAAATACCAGCTACAATCGACAGCACTCTCACCAAGTTTAATCTCAACTACAAGACTGTTATGTTCACCACTTGTGCTTGTCACTGCACCTATGCACCAACTTACATTCCCAGTTCCAATCTGCCGATCTACCCTGAAACTTGTACTCATCATGCAACTCCTGAGACCACGTGCAGAGAACCATTGTTGGACTTACGTCCAAATGGTGAATGTGTTCCAAAGAAGACCTTCATCTACTGTGACTTTAATGACTACCTTACCAGTCTCCTCTCCTGGCGGGATGTAGAAGCACTCATGGATCAGTCTTGTGATGCACTTGCAGCTTCCCTATTGGGACCTCCTCATCGTTTTGTCAAGAATCCCTTCAAAGCCCAGTTCCTTCATGAATTTAGCATCCTAATACCAGGCAAACTCTTCATCAACAGAGGTGATGAAGGGCAATATGCCTTTGCCTTACATGTTGACTTCTTCAACCCCAAGGGGATGAAACTATGAGAGGCGAAGACATTGTCTGGAATAATCTCCATGGCATGCCTCAACCTACCCCTCGAGTTAAGGTACAAACCAGAAAACTTGTACCTTGCTGGAATCATCCCTGGCCCCAACCAACCCTTGCTCAAAAACATCAACCACTATATCCACCCGCTCATCAATGACCTCACAGTTTCTTGGGAGAGAGGTGTTCACTACTCTCAAATGGCTAACTACCCCCATGGATGTACCACCCGAAGTGCCATTGCACTTACCGTTTGTGATCTCCCCACTGCCCACCACATTTCCGCATTCGCTGATGTCTGAAGTCACTTCATCTGCGGGGTATGCAACTGCTACCATAAGAATAGCTATGGTCAGGTGGATTTCAAGAACTGGGTACCACATGATAAGGACACACTCCGCCATCATGCTGAACAATGGAGGGATGCCCCCTCAACTGTTGAACGAGAAAAATTGTTCAAGGAGTATGGTGTTCGATGGTCAGAACTCTGGTGACTACTGTATTGGGACCCAGCCTGGCAGCTTGTTGTCAACACCATGCACTGCATACTGGAGGGCCTGATTGCCCATCACACCCGAAAGCTCCTTGCTATCACAGATAAAAACACATCACATACTCCCAGAGCACCTCCTGCCTTTTGTCACAACTTCAAAACGCTCACCATGGATGCTGCCACTGCACTTTCCATGACTACAAGGGAGATGTCACAAGTCCCGGCTATCCATAATTTTCTTGTCATGCAAGTACCCTTGCCACATGACATGGCTGGTATAGATCAGTTTATGAATAAACTTCAAGCAGATCTCTTTCGGAAGAACATGCACTCATTACAGTATGTTTGTCAGACATTGGGCTGTATACCCACAAAGCGAACAAGGTTATATAAAATTGACTATGTGAAGGCTCTCGTTGATTGGGTATGCAAATTCACTCTAGATGACGACATCATTGACGTCTCTGTAGCGACGCCAAATGCCCCTTTCCACCACTACCCCATCTCACCAGGGTGAACATAAATTTGACAGAGGGGAAGTCCTGGAAAGAGTCCGTGAAGTTATCTGAAACATCTTGACACCCTCATGGTTTGAGTCTGCTCCCTGTGACTTTGGTGATGCATCTGCAGGCAGCATCAAAGTGGATGAGTGGCGATCACTCATCATGGTCTACATTCCAATTGCACTCATCAGTGTTTGGGGAGCTTATGATCCTGACTCAGATACCATCACAGCCCTTAATCACACAATGTCCCTCGTTTCTGCTGTTTACTTAGCCTGTGCATGGACAATGACTCTGGAGCATGCCTCTGCATATCGTTCCTGTATCACAAGCTATGTCGGAAATCTGAAATCCCTCTACCCTTCATTTTCCCTTCAACCAAACCACCATGCTTCCTTCCATATCTTTGATTACCTTGTTCTTTTCGGTCCAGTTCACTCTTGGTGGACATTCCCTTTCGAGTGCCTGATAGGAGTCCTTCAATGTCTACCAAGTAACCATAAACCTGGTAAGTCTCCCCTCCAACTGTGTGAACAATGAAGCTTGTGACATCTGGTAGGAGAACTTGAAACCACCATGCTTCATTCATATCTCAAAGGTGCCAAGCTTCGTGCTTGGGTATCTTGCCCTGACTGCCCAGCTGTCATTCATGAGTGCAAGGTTCTACTTGACCGGGCATACCAATCTTGGACGAGCAAGAGAACCAATGCCGATGGAATCACTCTCCCCAATCTCACAGATAATCCCAGAACAGTGGTCCTACCCAATGATCTTCAGTGGCTAATTGGACAATGCAAGGGCGTCCTGCATGCCAATATAAAGCACAGTGCTGGGGTCTTCTTTAGTTGGTCATCCACACATCTCGACAATTCACTGATTTTCTTTTTTTCTCATGGAAACTGCTCATTGCCGCCAGTCCCAGGCAGCATCAAGTACATATACCAGGATGGAGAGTCGTTCCTGTTTGCGGTTCAAAGGCAGTGCCCATTGAGCAAGAAATCAAAGGTAGTTGCTACATTCTCTGCATACCCCACTTTTCTGCCAAAGTCTATTCTTCTGACCTGGAAGACACACTGGAGAGTGTGAAATGCTCTTGGGTGTCTAGTCACTATGCTAGGTGGACGCTATCACCTGGTGCTGTGGTGGTCCTCTCTTTGTGCAAGGTAAG
>JBBPSY010000030.1:21634-33508 GCA_038093855.1 Rugiboletus extremiorientalis
CTGGTCGGGCCTCCTCCTTCCAATTCGCGCACGTCCCGGACAGGTTCAATTTGCTCGATGGCAGTTCTCGTACCGTTCTAATTCGCTCGCCGGAATGCTCACGCAACACTCTCTTTCATTCCTAAAATGACCTAAAGTTTCATAAACGTCCTGCCATCTTTCTTTCTTCTCACTACGTGCTCTCAGTCGGGACGTCTCTGCCAAACTCGTCTGCACCGCACACCCTCATCACCTCGGATCTCACTTGCGGTAAGGCGGACCTGCTCTCTCCCGTCACAAGCATCTTGACATGAACCCCGACAATGCTGTGACCCTTTCCGATTCTTATATCCTCCTTTCCAGGCCATGTTATCGCCCCGCCGTCTCCCGCATCCTTGAGAATGTGTCAGGATCCAAAGCCGTCTCGCCAACCTCGGCGGAGGTGCCCGACGCCCCGCTTGCCGCCCAAATCTTCATCCACCCCATCCCATCCCTCCTTGGAGCAGGCTTGGTTGGCCTCTCGCGTCATACCACGTCGTAGGGGCTCGTACCTCATGCCCGGCGCACAACGTCCCATCAACGAGACGAACACCAAACTCGCCTTCACAATCGCTCAGGCGTGTCTCCCCGATTTCCTGTCTACGCTATGGGCCTTGCATCCCGTTCGGACATCCCTCATGATGGTTCTCCACATTGTCCGTGGCTTCTTTCCAGCATTCAAGGGTTATTCCCAAGCGATGATCGTGGACGAGGTAAGCCGACTCGGAAATCAAACCATAATTCTGATCAATTTGTATCACCGCAGCTCCAAACATTGCTATCGTCCGGATGTTTCTCGTGGTCTCGGCTCTTGCGATTGCTAGTTACAGAGATATTCAGACGGGCCGCTGAAACAGCCATCGATTCATTTGCGTATGTCCCAGGTCACTTTCATGTCCGCCGACTGTTAATAGCACTTGAAGTACTTCAAATGAAACTATAGTCCACGAATCAGCCCGATTCTTTGTCGAATACCAACAAATTGCACAGCGTCTACGTCTCGATATCCCGACGCTCTCGGATCCTGTCGTACGAGACTGTCTTCAGGAATCCGATCTCTTCGTTCGCTCCTTCAACGGAATGGGTAGTTTTGGACTGCTCTCACCCTTCGATTTCATACAAATATTTGCTTTAATATCTGAGTTGATCTCGCACCTCCTGGTACTCTTGTCCCTGACGGGTGGCTCCGCCAACTTGGGAGCGTTACTCCTATCTCTTTTATCCACCTTATTCCCCCTGCTCTTGAACCGTTTTATTGGCGCTCAATCATCCCCAGAGGCAATTTACACTCCCGACGAGGTTCGGACTGCGGAACGTCAAGAAAAATTACGGAATCTTGCGTACAACGAGTCTCATCGTCCAGAGGTACTCCTTTTTGGCCTCGGTCCATGGATCCTCCAGTCTTGGACCAGCGCTAGCAAGGCCATGTTGTATGACGGACAGACGTCGCCTTCGAACCAGCTAACGTTGTCTCAGCTACTAAACCAGATCAATATTTCCGATCTGTTATTTGCCCTTCAAAATGTGAGTATCCATGACGGGTATTCACCTAACATGTTTTTGACCCCCCTCTTTCGGCAGCTTCCTCTTCTTCTCATGTTGCAATCATCTTCTGCGTCACTTGGATCGTTGGCTCTATATCGGAGCTCAATTCAAGCTGTTGTCTTCACGTTTGGAAACTTCTTAACGACAGCGCGTATGGCATTTCAGGGCATATTCCTGATGGGGGCTTTTTGTGCAGCTATGAATATCCATCCTGAGCTAGAACCAATGGAAGAGGACGTCATAACTTATGCGAGCTTGCCTTGCGGGATGAAAATCGAAGCCAGGTCCCTAACCTTTATCGAGTGTTCATGTGCCGAAGCATGCTTATACTCCGTCACAGGCACCTGTCATACACTTATCCGGGAAGTAAGGATGCGTCACTGAAGGACGTCACTTTCAGCCTGGAGGCCGGAGAATGCCTTGCAATTGTTGGGTACAACGGATCAGGCAAGTTCCGGTCAGAAGACGTTACTCGTTACTGAATTTGGCCTCTTGGGGTCGAAATAGGCAAGTCCACGCTCGCCAAGGTCCTGTTGCGAATTTTAGATTTCGACCACGGAGAGCTTCTTGTCAACGGCGTTGACATACGACGGTTGTCACCTGCTGAGTACCACCGACATGTTACAGCAGTTTTTCAAGACTTTTCAAAGTTTAACTCCACCGTTCGAGAGAATGTGGGAGTGGGTTACGTTCAGAAGTTGCAGTCACATGCCGATGTTTCCCATGCCATACACCTCGGTGGGGCGGATACCTTTGTGGATACCCTTCCCAATGGTTTGAAGACAAAGTTGGATGGCTCCAGATTCGATGCTATGCCCCCTGTATACCCAGGCACTTCCGGCTGCGGGATGGCCTCACGACAAAATCATGGTTTATCAGGTGGCGAAGTATGTCATCCTATGCTTACTCATCACAATAAGTGTCCGTCCCACCTATTAACTTGGCTTACGGCAGTGGCAAAGAATAGCAATTTCTCGCGCCTTCATGCGAGCTGATCGACCGGAGGTTGACCTTTTGTTGTTTGATGAACCCGTAAGTGTTACGCGTCATGAGTCTGCATCACTCACAGGATTGGACAGACGTCATCGCTGGACGCGCACGCCCAGAATAAAATTTTTGATACTATACATCTTATTGCAGGGTCTCCATCGGGCAATAAGACAAAAACCGTCATCTTCATTACCCACCGACTTTCCACCGCGCGTCGTGCCGATAAGATCGCAATGATGAGCGGAGGGGTAGGTTCATGATTTCCAATTCCACTTCCATCTCCTGGGTATTGATGGCCGTGCCGTTGCTTTGCAGACGATAACCGAGTTTGGTACACATGAAGAGTTGCTCCAGAAAGGCGGCTCGTATGCCGCGCTGTACAAGGCATCCATTTGAGGTGGATGTCATTCCCCAAAAGCTTTACTGGAAAACGTCGTCAATTCATTAGAGTTCTCGCATTCATATCAAGGCAATGTATCAAGAACCAAGAGTGTATTATTAGTTGGAGGCTTCGCACTCGGCCACCGTATCCTAAATCATAGAAAATACAACTAAGCGTAAACGTAGGCCTAATCGTTCGTGGAGTGGTCCATGTATACTACCGTGGCATCATGAACGTATGCATCAACATGTGTGTTCTCCACCGATTGAGACGTGACGTTACTTGATGGTGGGCCGCCATGGACACCCACCAACAAGCCAGCATCACGGATGCCTTGGATGAGCGAGGGAGCTTGGAGCTAGTGTACATAGAGTTGGTGAGCCTGACGGAATGATAGGTGGCATTGAATATTACCAATAGCTCGGAATCGAAGAAGACACCCAAGAGGTTGTTTGCTTTAGCGAATTCCACACCCTCCGCCACACTCGAGAAGTATTGGTCGTCACCAGTATCACGAGGGTCAGGGTTGGGCGGAACTGACCCATGATCCTTGTTGACATGACCACATCCTGATGAAAAGAAGACCGGATCTAGTCGAAGTGAAACGTGAGATACGGTGACGATCCGCAGTAATGAAATAGGAGGGAATACAATTTGGTTGCTTCCAATTCAGTGCGGCACAAACCCGGGGAGAAAAAGAAGTGAAGGCGATACGTCGACGTGCAAAAGCCCCGCCAAGAGACGTCTGCCTGATTGTGCGAAAGACGGCGTTGACGCTCAAATTAAGATCAAGGTGGCGCTTAATGTATTGGCTCGGGGAAAGCGCTAGTTCCAGTGTCAGGCCAAGATGAGCGGGTAAAAGCTGCGAGATTGTATAAGATAGGAGTACCTCACTTTATATATATATATAGAACATCGTACCTGCATGAAGCGCGATAGCGGCAACATTATTCGCGGTAGAATTCTATACCAATCCTGAATAGGTGTCATTCTACGAATGAGTTGCTCTCCCCTATCAAGTCGATTGGCCAAGGTGTCGAATTGAGCAAGAGTAACATCAGCGACGCCCAAATCATACGATATTTCCGGCAGCAATCGTTCGCCGTATAGCACCGGCTGAAAATCTCGTGTGACCTGAACAACCGCATAAACGTAATTCCCAGTTAGTGAAGATAGCGTGACTATGTGCAAGGGGGAGGCGGGTGTCGAATGGGCTGATGGGGATGTATGCGTAGAATCCATCGATTTAGGGGATTGGCGCCACGGGGGAACAGTCTGAGGGCCAGGGTGTAAGGAGCTACCCTGGGGTAGAGTCAGGGATTTCCAATAGGTTTCAACGGCTCCTCCGGCTTCCAGGGTAATGCCCTGGAATGGGGTAATAACATGAGCAGAGAAGCTAACCTAGATATGAACGTCACTGGGGCGTCGTGCGGCAAAGAAGCGCTTGGGTGCATACCTCGCCGATGCTATGCAGACGATGGTCCAGAATGGATAACGTGGTGAAACTACCATCATGAGAGTGGAAGATGGACGGATGAGCCACAGCACGGCCGACTGTTTTGGTACCGAAGTTCGGGTAGATTGAAAACTCCAGCGTAAGGTCTTTCAAGTTCGATGCCTGGAACATAAATGTATCATAGCTGTTTTTCTGCGGAAGCGCTATAGTGTACGGAGGAGCGTTGACTCCAGGACCCGCAGTGATGACCATTTTCAGTCGGTTAGGCGAAGGCAGCGATACATTTTGTGCCAAAATCGAGTCTGACAAGCGGGGATGAAATCTGATCGCCTTTCCAGAATGCCGAGGATCAGGAGCAGGGGGTAACCCTACGGTGATTACCACCAAATAGTTCTTGTCAAGGTAGTTGTGGCCATAGACTCGGTGTGGCATTATGGGCGGTGGTAAAGATAGGGATGGAATGGAATCAGGGTCGTCGATTCGCATATCGCTCGCAGCCCGCGGAAGTGCAGGAATACGGTCGGAAGAGATGGTGGGGACTTGTTTGGGCATCGCTTTGAGAAGCAAGTCGACGCACGCACGATGACCGTACCATGCCGCATAATGTATCGCTTGGTGGTAGAGCTCGTCAGTTCGATCAACACGGGCTCCGGCTTGGAGAAGGATGTACAGGCATGGAGCATGCCCGTTACGAGCAGCATGAAAGAGTGGTGTCCATTCATGATATTTGTCCGGAAGATCCCATCCATCTTGATTCAAGAGTAGCTTGCAGACATCCGCATGGCCATTGCGAGCAGCGAGATGGATTGGGTACTCTCCGTTGGTATTGGGAACACACCTTGCTCCTCTGTTCAGCAACAACGAGACCACGTCCGTGTACCCGTTGTGACTTGCTAGAGATAGGGGGGCCAGGCTGGAATTTGGAGACGGTGATTGTAGGGAGATGCACTGGTCACATATCAAGACCTGCACACATCCAGCACTACCCCTGAGGGTTGCATATACAACAGGACTGCAGCTGTCCATGTCGAGTACGTGCGGCAACACGCCAGCTTCTAAAAGTTGCTTGCAAACAGTCGCGTGGCCATGCATAGCCGCATAATGCAGAGCTGATCGTCCATAGACGTCCAACTTTTGCCTCTGTGACCCTTTCTCGAGACACAAATTCACAAGGCGCGATGAACCTGCGGCCGCAGCCTCGTGAAGACATGTCCGTCCATTGATATCGTCGATGAATCCGAAATCAAAGGGCACCTCGACGCTGGCAAGGATAAGGTCTCCAAGTTCCGAAGGTGCGTCGACAATGACTTTCCAGAGCACCCGAGTAACATTGGCCCTTGCCCCGTCCTGGGAGCCGAGAATATCAGAGTGTCGCACCAAGTCTTTGATAGATGCCTCATCGGAGTTTTCTACCGCCTTTCGTAAATCTAGTTCAAACTCGCGAAACGGGCCAGAGTACATGTTCCGCTCGATGCTGAGCTGCAGGTCTAGAACATTTTGAGCACCAGCCCCCTCGAGCATGAGACCAGTGGAGAGATCGGTGAGGTCCAGCAGGCTTGCAGCGACAATATCCGAGAAATCTGCAATGAGCTTTCTACGCGTAAGAAACCACAAGCAACGAAGGGACGTAAATCACCTGTCTATTAAACACAGGTTGAACCTCGACCTGGCGAGCGAGATAGAGTTCCTTGGTTGCAGAGCGCGAGCGTTTGTCCCATTTCTTGAGAATTTTGCGGAAACCCGTCGCGTTGATCTCGATAAATTGCTGCGGCATAATGTGGGTGGTTATCCGGTACAGAAAGTCACGGTGATTACCTGCAGTTTGCCTAGATCCCTTTCGAGCAAACGGAATCCCTCTTCTACGGCAATCCACTCGACGTGATTCATCGCCGAACCGTCTGTTGCGTCCGGAAGACCCCTCAGGGCAGCGGAGCGACGCTTGGACAACAGAGTTTCAAGACGCAACTTTAACTCTGCTTCCTTTTGGAGGTAGAAAGTGTTGATCTAGATTGATAGCCAAGCATCAGTCTCGAGGCGAGTAGCGACCGAGAGTGGAGTTACGTGCCTTTTCAAGCTCCCGTTCGAGCTTGAAGAAAAAGGCGGCCTTGTGAGCATGGAAGTCAGCACCTCGATCGTTGTCCTGCCCGAGCGAAGAGAGGATGGGTAACTGGCTCGGATCATCGGGGGTGATATCGCTTGGGGTGTCGGTTGTGGAAGATATCGTGATCGCTGGGCTGCCCGTCAGGTTCAGGAGATCCGCCGGTCGAACACCCAACGCCAACGCAGCAGCCTCGGAGGCAGGCCGATTAGCTGCCAGAGAAGAGATGATCTTCTTGAGGAACTTGTAGTCGAGGTAGTACGCAGACCATCCCGGGACCTGCTCGGACTGGATCTGTTTTCCAAACTAACAAGCGATCGGTACTCATCATGTGCACCACGGTGGGGAGGGAGGACTGACCTTCATACCACAAGGATGCGAGAATCAACGTGCTATAGTGAGGCTGGGGTGAATTGGACGCAAGGTGCAGCATTCAGACCATGCTCGTCATTTCCAAAAGAAAAAATGAAATGACACATTGGAGACAGAGAGCGTACACTAGTACTGTAACTGGCTGGCTAGCAAGCTCGTCGCGGAGCCCATGCACGTGCGTCGCGCAGATCAAGCCGAGCGCGCACGCGTGCCCTACTGTCAGCGCTGACTGGCGCCCTCAGCATCAATCAATCAACGTGGTAATCGATAACGTCTGGCAGTAGACTATAGGCCGTGACGACTGGAACGCATAATCTAGCCTCTGCCAATGCTCAAATCAGCACTTTTCTCATCTGCCAGACCTTTGCGGGTAATAACGTCACCGGACACCTGCCGTGTTGCTCGACATGGCCAAATGCACAGCGATAGCAAAAGACGTAACCAGATGGCAGAGCAGTAGCGTTATTTATGGCGTTTTGACACAACGGGCAACGCCCAAACATCGTGCCATCCACAGGTATTCCCGAAGGATGTGGTGGGAGCATCCGAGGAGGTGGGACAGCCAACCCGGGAGGCGATATCGACAAGGAACGTGCCGGGGACCCTGGAGAATACCACCATTCCAGAAACTTGACGAAGAAGATGGCCGTTGGCAAGAGAAGCTTCAGAGAGTCGAGGAGCAGTCGCGGCGCATTCACTAGAAGCCGGTAGAGTTGTTTCATCATCCCTTGCCGAGCGTGAGGAGTAGCACCCTGCACGTTACTGGTCACAAGCTGCCGGCAGGAAGTTAGCACTGGAACGGGGGTGGGACCGCGGATACCGCACTCACGACGTCGTCCGCACTCAACCGGCGCAAATCCACGCCTATCCACGCCAACCATGGTCGGTAGAAGGGAGTGCGTTCAAAGAGATACGCGACATTATATGCAAGCAACCACAACTCGAATGAAGTATTCACCCATGGGAAGACCTTTTTGTATGCTCGGCGCCAGCGCCCCGCCAGAGACTGCCGTGTCCATGAGCATCAACATCTCTTCAGAACAGAAGCTGCGTACATCATCGGCAAGCGTTTGTATGCGCCGACCGTCGCTAGTATCCTCCAGAATGCGAGACGAAATGCCTCCTCCCAGTTGTTCATGATAATCATGGGCCTTGGCCCTGAGATACGGAACGGCGACCTGTGTAAAATTAACAAATATATGGTATTGCACCAAGTCATGGGGCAAACCAAGAAGAAGAGGGATTGCCACATTTCCCTGCCCCTAAGCTTCTCTGCGAGGGGTGCGCCACGGACAGCGGCATCTGCTCCATCTGTGGATATCCAAGGGTGCCTGCGTCTCTTCAGACCGTAAAAGTTCTCCGCAAAGGATGCGTCTAGAACCGTTGAGGAGCGTTGTAGCATGAGGCCAGAAGACTCACTGTGTTTGCGGAGGTAATGCCGCTCAACGAAAAACATAATAACTGCCCAAAATTCCTCATGGCGATTCACGATTCGAATGAGATATCGCGGATATCGCTGTGCAAAGACCTGGATGATGGGGTTGAGGAGAATAGTGCCGTGGGTTGTAACGGCGTGGTGCTCACTGCCAAGGCGTACTTGAGCGCAGGCTGGAGAAGGTCTCTGAGCTGCTCTTGGGCAACGAGCTCGAAGAGCGAGGGTTTGAGAGGATCGCCGCCGATGTCGTGAAGGAACTGCATCGACGGCGAGCCCCGCTCCACGGCATGTGTGCCATACTACAACGAGCACGTGATATATTGAGTTTGGTCATGTGACCTGTTATCGTGTCCTTGGCAAAGCGGGTACGCTGCAGGCAAGTCGTCCGACTCGTATCGACGGTGCAGAGCGTGTCGTTGCATGCCTCGTCGTACTGCTCGTCAGGTGTAGAACCATCTTGAGTTGAAACTTCAACGGCTCCGAGGCAGTCGAGTTTTCGCCTTTCTTACTCCGCAACCTCCGCTTTGGCCCAATGTTCTCGTCGATACACACAATGATACCTTCTGACGCCGACGTCGCTAACCAGACGCTCAAGGAGGAGAGCAACTATCGTTTTTCGTCCTTCTCAGCGACTGACGCGGTCACCCTTGGCCTCTCCCTCCGCAAGCGCTTCCGCGGGAGCTCTCGGCATGTAAAAGGCAAAGGCATGGTGATCTCAATACAGACTATCGCTGGACACACGCTCTTTGCATGCACCGCAGGAGACCTGGGCCATCCTTCTGGGGAAGGGGATGTCAGCCTTGACAGCTGGGCATGTTTAGAAAGCATGATTTCAGTTGTCAAGCGGACGAGCCACTCGAGCTACTACGTGGAGAAAGGCATGAGCGCAATGGGCAAAACGGCAAAGCAGATGGGCGTCGAGGCTGAATTTGCCGTTCGTGGGGGAGGTCAGTGATAGCATGTCCCAATATGACATCCGAATCTCATTCATTCCATGATGTTTCAGCCTTTCCAATATGGCTGGATGTGAGCATGACAAGTCATGATACTCTAGCGGTAACTCAACTCAGATCGACAGAATGCGCCATGTTGCCCGATCGCTGTGGCAGCCTGTTACTCGGGCTCAAGCCAGGAAGATCACAAGGTACGCCCTTCACTGTGATGGCACACCACGCTCATTGAGGAGTCAACTAGCTCATGTCGATGACCATTCGTGACTACTTGCTCAAAAAACAGGGCCAAGCCGGCACGAGGCTTTCCATCTCCTCGTCAATGCTGCAGACTGAAGCGCCAGTCCCAACCCTGGCAAATCAAGAACACAGGGAGAGCATTGCGGTAAGCTCATACAACCAGTCAGAGGTTCGGTACGTTCACCAAGAGAAGGCTTGGGGCGGAGAATTGGCATCAGGGCACATGCGGCCACACACGCCATTCGAGGATGAGCACGATCATGTATGAACCATGTACAGTAAACGGGGGCGCGAAAATTATGGATACTCATAAACATTGCGTATAGCAAGAGAGGAACAAGACCTCATCACACTTGATCGGATGAGGCTTCTGTGTCTTGCTGGTACGGTGTGGTCAGCACCCGGATGGTCTCTGCAAAGTAGGTAAGGGGATGGGAAACGCACGAGAGAAGCAACACACCATGTCTAAGAAATATTTGGCGCTGTCCAGAGGGAGAAGAGGGGTCTGCGTTTGGGTCAGGGTCACGTAATTCGTAGTTGGCCTCGACATAAACTCTGGAGCCTTTGTTGAGTGTTCTGAGGTAGTTATTTTGAGTGGAATTGAAGGAGACGATATGATGCCAAGTGACACCGTTTTCCAAGCGGGCTGGGAGACGTGTCCGAGGTGAGAGTATGCGCAAATATAGGGTGAACATACTGCCATCTGGGTTTGGCGGTGGAGGGGGGTAGTTGGACGTCGCAACGGTGTACCTGGGGGGAGTGTGAGGAGAGGGGGGGGGGAGGGAAGCAAAAGACTGACGAGATGTATTCCTTGTCGTTCTTGGTCGTACGGAGCTCTGGGTCTTTGCCTAGACGACCGACGAGGACGAGCTTTGCAAGGTCATACGACCGGGCAGGGGTAGAGGAAAATGTCTGTCGGAGAGGTAAAGGAGCGCAAATCGAGCCCGGAGACAAGCACCTACACGTCGTTGCGCACGCGAAAGCGCGAGTCTTGCCGTCGTCCAGGACATCGACGAACACACGGGCACTCACGAGGATGCAAGTGGCTTTTCCGTGTGTTTGTCGGTGTTTGGCGTGCCCCGATAGCCTTCTGCGGCTTGGACGTGGGCGGGTCGCTCAGTGATATGTCTCGACACAGGCTCGTACGAAACATTGACGTTCACGGTGTGTCCCGTCTCAGGTCCATCCCTCTCTTTCTCTCTCACCATCACGCCATCAGCCGAGCTTGACGACGCCGCGCTCGACGATGACGCCGACGATATGACCGAAGAGCAACGGGGTTCGTCCTCTCCTCGCCCGCCCTCGTTCCTTCATTAAGTCCATATGCAGCTCAAATAGAGTCTGGAATCGAACACATCAGAGCCGTAGTTGGCGACGAAGCTTCCTCCGGTCTTGATGATGCCACCATCGGGGACACTCTTTGGCAATTCTACTTCGACATTGAGCGATCCATCGCTTGGCTATACGGTTCGTCACATATCCTTGTCCATCCACCCTCTCTCAACCCTTCCCAGAGGAACAGGAGCGCAGAGCCGCTGCAAGGGAGCGCAAAGGTAGGCCATCGTATCTTCTCTCCTTGTTAGCGTAGTTTTGCTTTTGCTACTTTTTCTTCATGATGTTATCCCAACCCGTTCTAAACCCAACTGGTGGTCCCGCTTCCGTCGCAAAGGAGATGATCCACAGCAAGGTGCATATCGTTGTCGTCCCTACGTCCCTTCGCATTTCTTTGCGTCTGGAAATTATATTTACGTTGTTCACTGTCTGTTTCTCAGCGCCACAACATCCTGCTGGTCCTGGGGAATACAGTCCAGAAGACTTGGAGCGTCCGCGCGTTCCCTTGATCGTCCTAGCACAACAAGGCCAACTTCAGTCTGATTATTATCCGGCTCCACAATACCTTGATTATGAACAGGAGGTCGACCCGGATGATGTACCGTTGGGTTTGATGTCTCCTGAACGACATTCGCGTCTCAGTACGATAACGGAGCTTACCGAACGTACCGAACCGTCCCGTCATTGGCCTTCCAGACAGCAATTGGTGGCGATGAACAACCCCCGGGCGCTGTCCTCGAGCGAGACGACTTCGTCCTATGGGAATGTCATTGGCGAGTCTCGCGGCAGGTATTTCACTGTAGCTCCATTCATTGCATTCACAGACTCTCATCTACACCATGGTTATCCATACCAACCCATTGATCCAAATGGGATACCCCCTTCCCCATCTCCATCAGCTGTGCAAAGGCTTTCAAGTTACGACTCCGCACCATCTCTTCGCACACCGGGAGAGTCCGAGGTTCAATCCGAGTTATCAAAGTCTCCTTTACGCACACCTAGTATTTCAATGCCAGCAACGGATAACATCCCAGAGATTCCAGACTTGGCGTCCAG
>JBBPSY010000031.1:0-14954 GCA_038093855.1 Rugiboletus extremiorientalis
TCTCTCTGGAGAAATGAGCGAGATCGTACCCCGCTGCAGAGCGAGGGTTGCCACCACTTGTACTGCGAGGTGAGCAGCGCACCCGAGATGGGACCACCTTTGAGTCACGTGTCAAGTGATAGTGCAAGATAGATTTATGGGAGGACGCACCAACGAGACCACCGATGCCAAAGATCGACATCCCGATTCCCATGCGAGCACTACATTATCGGACATGTCAGTGTTCGTGTTTTGACAGCCGGACATGTGGGAGCAACGAACCCGAGTTCCGAGAAATCGCTGGTCAGGAAAGCCATGAGGGGCGACAATAAGGCGATATCTGCCAGCGGACGGCATATTCAGTTCGATCCGCCAGATTCATCAACATGGAGAGACAGAAAACTGACAAACGCCAGCGAAGTATCCATAAATCAGTCCGAGGACCACGATGGTCGTGGTGCTATTCAGGCCAGACATGCCGAAGATGAGAATGCCGCATGCGGCGGTCGATATGATCATGAGTCTGGGCACGCCGATGCGAGGTGCGATGAATCCAGTAGATAATCGACCTATCAGGCTTCCCCCATTCAAAAGTACCAACTAGACAAGAAAGAGACCTATCGGTTATCAAATGACCCTGGTCACAGCGATAACTCACATACAGAATAGAATGAGAATGTCTCTGAATTTCCATGCGTGACAGAATCCAATTGCAAGTAAAATAGCGGGAACATGAATCCGATCTGACAGCATAGTAATCTATCGCGTCGGTGCGATCATTCATATCAACGACCATGGTATGTAGACAAACACCCACCCAATGCTCATAATACAGAAGGGCACATCGTAGACGATGTCCCTTCCAACGGAGAAGTAACTTGTAGGATTTTTGGGCGTTTCCAACCGCGTGCGTATAAGGAGACAGGCGGTAAGGAGTAGGACGCTTATGAAGGCAGCGCTTATCCGCACACCATTGGCAAAGCCTGCGTTCCGGTTGAACAAGTTGTTCAGCATGATGGGATGTATGATCGCTCCAAACGAGGATCCAGAGGCGACGAGGCTCATTACGAGTGTACGATGCTCGCGGAAATAGTGAGATAACACTGCCATGGTTGGGACGAACACAAGCCCCTGAGCAGCCCCGAGGCCGATCCCATGAGCAAGAAATATCTATCATTCCAAGTGAGTAAAACAAGCCACACAATATCCTCGTCGGTGGCAGGACGACGAACCTGATAGTATTGGCCGGGTTGGGCGAAGGAGAGCATGAACAAGGTAAACGACTGGAGTAACGATCCTCCAATTAACAAATGGTAACTTGGTACATTCAGCGTTGAGTGAGTATCGACAACGCACGAGGCGGTCGGGACGTACAAATGACCCCGGTCATAGAGGACGCCTGCAATAAGACCAAAACCAGTCACCAAAAACGCATTGGTGCTTCCTATCCAACTATGAAACAGGTTTATTCCACACAAAGCGAAAGTTCTAGACGAGACTCACGATATCGCAGAGACCGGTTCATTAGTTAGATAATGTCGGGTGTAAAAGTCTACGACTATCAATACAGGACCTCAGGGCAAGAGGGGCTTCCATACCTTGATAAACGCCAAATGACGAGGCGTACCTTTTTTTCATTGTGAATACTCGCTTGCAAAGCTAAACGGCTACACCTACCCGAAACCGCAGAATTGAACTAGTGCGCTTTACACCGGCAAATCAGTAATCCTCAATCCTCAAAGGGTTCGCAGAAAACAAGCAACACTTACGCGCCAATGACGGTGCACCACGCTGCAGTACCACCTTCGGGAAACTGGTCAAGGTCAGTGGCAACCTTGTCCAAGTCCTTCGTATCCGGAATGGCACACGGCGGGGTTTCTGTCACAGCCTGGATCGGTGACTTGCTCGGGGGCATCGCATGCGCTGACTCGACGAGATGGAAGTGTCAGCAGTCTTAAGAGTTGTCTGTATGCTGCTGAGTCAGGTACAAAACCCTGCAGGCGGGTTCCCTCGGGCGCGAAACGTGTAATAGGTAAAGTTCGGGGCCCAGATGCAGCCCGGCAAGATATCAATCATAGCAGGATGGATGTCAATTGAAACTTGAGACCGGGAAAAGAGCACACCTACAAGGGTTTCATTTGTCACTTTCCTTGCTTGTCTAATCTGACGTGATGTAGATCTGGGCTAGCCGCATCAGTCATTGTGCTAAGCTCGTGGTGATTGTACAATATCTCATACGTACTGTTAACTTCCAAGCCGAAGTCTCACCTCAAGGCCTCGGTGATGGTTTAAGTCACTGAGGTGCGCTCCTACCGTGCGAGGAATAAAAGCTGGCGTGATTATGCAATCAGGCTGGTCGGGTGTAGGTACGCGACGTTTGACCTCCAATATTGCAGCCAGGACGGAGATACTAGCAGCGGGGCCTACTAGTATGGCCACGGTAGTGCCTCTGCTGCATTAAGAAACTGCATGCCCTGTATAATCCCTGTTCAGAGACGTGTTGGGTAGTCTTGACGACTGGTTTGCTTGGCTGCGGGCCCCGGGACATATATGAATGGTGCAAGAGTTGTGTCGAAAGCATCATAACCACCGACAAACTCCGTGACGCCAGCATGCGTGTACATCCTCTTAAAGCAACCACGACCGGGTTCTTTCACCAATTATTTCATGACGGTAAATCGTTCAACAGCCCATAACTCGTAAATCCCAAGTTTATATTTCAACTGTTTCGTAGATGTAATAAACGTTTCCGTAAAAGCACAAATAATGCCCACCCATGGATGTTTATGCCGTGGTACTTCTGCCTCGTTACCCGTCGAACATTAGGCGTCCTGTCCCTTCGTGGAGCATTTCCGGCGACGTATCAGCACGAATTGCATCGTCATCAACAACGAACACCCGGCGAGAGAAATGAGCTACGAACTCGTGTCAACGTCACTCTAGACAGATGGACGGGATCGTACCCCACTGAAGAGCGAGGGTTGCCACCACTTGTATTGCGACGTGAGTAGCGCACCCGAGACGGGTCCACCTGTGAGCAGTATATCAAGTGGTAGTGTGAAATGATCCCAGGGGGAGACGCACCAAGAAGACTACCGATACCAGTAACGGTCATCCCAAATCCCATGCGAGCACTGGATAATCAGTTGCGTCAGCATTCGGACTGGAATAACTAGACGGATTGGAAGTAACGAACCCGAGTTCCAAGAGGTCGTTGGTCAAGAGGGACATGATGGGTGATAACAATGCGATATCTGCCAGTGGACGTTGTAGTCAGTTCGATGCGTCCGACTCTGCGAAACGGAAAGGAGACAGACAAACGCCAGCAAAGTATCCGTAAATCGTCCCAAGCATCACAACCGTCGGGACGCTACTCAGACCAATCATGCCGAGGATGAGGATGCCGCACACGGCGGTGGATATGATCATCAACCTGGGCACGCCAATGTAGGGTGCGGTGAATCCGGTAGATAACCGGCCTATCAAGCTTCCCCCATTCAAAAGTACCAACTAGACATGTAAGAGACCTATCAGTTATCAAAACACCGTGGTCACAGCGATGACCCACGTACAGAATAGAATGAGAATGTCTCTGAATTTCCATGTTTGACAGAATCAAGCTGAAAGTAAAATAGCGGGTAATAGAACCCCATTTGAAAGCATAATAATCTATCACATCGGTAGGATTACTCATCAACAACCATGGTATGTAGACAAACACCCACCCAATGCTCATGATACAAAAAGGTATATCGTGGATGATGCCCCTCCCAATGGAAAAGTAACTTGTAGGATATTTGGGTATTTCCAACCGCGTGCGTATAAGGAGACAGGCAGTGATAAGCAGGATGCTGACGAAGGCAGCGCTTATCCGCACACCATTGGCAAAGCCTATGTTCCGGTTGAACAAGTTGTTCAGCATGATGGGATGTATGATCGCTCCAAACGAGGATCCAGAGGCAACGAGACTCATGGCGAGCGTACGACGTTCGCGGAAATAATGCGAAGTAACTGCCATGGTCGGGACGTACACAAGCCCCTGAGCAATCCCAAGGCAGATCCCTTGGGCAAGAAATATCTATGATTTCTAGTTGGTGTGATGTGAAAATACTCCCGCTGGCGGAACGACGAACCTGATAATATTGGCCTGGTTTGGTGAGCGAGAGCATGAATAAGCTGAACGACTGGAGCAACGATCCCCCGATCAACAGATGGTAACTTGACACAATTAGCATTGGGTGCCTGAGAACCCCAAAAATGGTTGGGACATACAAATAGCCCCGATCATAGAGTGCACCTGCAACAAGGCCGCAACCAGCTACGAGAAAGGCATTGATGCTCCCTATCCAACTACCAAAGAGGTTTGTCCCAAACACAAGGAGAAAGCTCTGGACGAGGCTCACGATATCGCAGAGGCCGACTCATTGGTCAGATAGTGTCGGGTGTAAAAGTCTGCGATCGTAAATACAAGACTACGAGGGAAATTGCAAAAGGGTATAGTACCTTGATAAACGCCAAACGCCGAGGTGTACCTTTTTTCGTGTGAATACTCTCGCTTGTAGTGTCAGATGGTCACGCCTACCCAAAACCACAGCATTGAATTATTGCCCTATTCCAGGGAATCAGTAGATCACATCGCCCATGAGATGGAAAGGAAGACGACGACACTTACGCGCCAACGATGGTGCACCATGCTGGAGTACCGCCTTCGGGAAACTGGTCAGGCGTGGCCGCCCTGTCCAAGTCCTCCTCGGCATCTGAAGTAGCATGCGGTGGGATCCCTGTCACAGTCTGGATCGATGATTTATTCGAGGGCATCATATGCGCCGAGACGAGATGACGATGGTAGTCCCGAAGAGTCGCCTATATGCCGTCGAGGGGGGCACAAAGGCCTTGTAGGCGAGTTAGCGTGGGCGTAATAGACAGGGTTCGGCGGCCGCGTGACGGGATGCAAGTTGCTTGCTTGACAGGCCCGCCGGGGAAAAGATGAGGAGCCATCCTCATTCGTGTGATATCAGCGGTCTATGCTGTCATCTTGTCCGATGTACAGCCCGTCGAAGCTAGTACGCATCAGTTAGTGTCTACCGTGCGAAGCTCGTGGTGATCGCACTTTCCAAGAGACTCGAAAGCAGTATAGGAATCACTACCTCGGAATAATCATCATGAAAGATGAACGCACTGTGAAAACGCTCACCGTGCCCAAAGTGGTTACATAAATTCTTTTCGTTCACTGCTCATAAAGAGACGGTCACAAGAACGATGCGTGCTTTCTAATCTCGTGCGCAGACCCTTCCCAAAGACAGCGGTGCGTGTAACTTCGTACTGATTAATCTTGAGCAACCTGACCCGGCCCGCAGTGCGAGCGGACATGAACTATGTGACTGAAATAGTCGCAGGGACGATTTGCCGATTGAAGCGTGACCTGTTGGACCTGAGCGTCTTTCACTTCCATTCTACCGCAACCCTCATTGGAGGCCGGGTGTCTAGAAAAGGGTAAACCAAGAATTCCGCCTGACTTTTCCAAAGTGCACTACGCCTTATCCGAGCAACGTCGATTTCTTGATGTAACAACCGTTGTCCCTCCCTGAATACGACCCGAGGTTGCTGCAGCCAAACCGGCCACCCAATGTTCAGCATTTCTGATGACGTGCCAGCGTGAGTTGCATCGTCGCTCGCTGGCAGGATCCGCTTAGAATATCGAGAATGATTAATGATACCCCTTCCAACAGACAAGTAAGTTGTGGAGCACTCAGGTGTTTCTCGTTGCCCCTGAGCAAAGATCTGTCATTCCTAGTCGGTGTAACGTGACAACGTCTCGTTGATGGGATGACGAACTCAATTGTGCCTCAAAACAACCGATCGAGCACTTTGGTCAGGACGTACGAACGACAGAGTCCACTTGCGACAGAAACCTGTCGCCAGAAACGCACCGGTGCGTCCCGTCCACCTATAGGCGGGTCCGTTCCACATGCTCGCTCAAAGTTCCAGGCGAGACTCACGATATCGCAGAATCCGTTTCATCAACTGAGCCATGTCGGACGTAATAATGTGCCAACTGTCAATGCGCTAGGACGCTACAAGGGAACTCGTCCTTGGTAAGCGCCAAATGAGGTACAGTACCACCGAGTACTTCCTGACAGATGCCTCTCGGGATGGCCCGAGGTATCCGTTTCTAGGGAGTATTGGATATTCGAGAGGCGCTATAGCGTGGACAAACGGATCTTATAGACATAACCAGGAAGTATAGCGGTCACACTTGATATGCGTTACGAGGAAGTTGACTATACCCCTTTTCAGTGTGAATGCGGATGTATATCGCTTGTACTTGGTTGTACCCACCCGACGTCATAAAATTGAGCGAATACCCTGTTAGCATTATGCCAGCGCGTTATCGCCCAACACATTAGGACACCAATGACGGTGCACCGCGCCGTAGTGCCCAGATCCTTATTCGTATCTGAGATCTAAGATAGCGCTTGGTGGGACCTCTTTTGGGACCTACGACGACGGTATGTTCGAACTTATTGTTTGCCGGAACGATGATATCCTGAACCGCCACATATCCACTACTAAAGCGAGTGCAAGGTCCCCGTGGGTGTATAGGGTGTATAGGGTGGGGTTCAGCATCTAGATAACAGGGGATCATGCGAGACACGGGTCAGTTGAAACGCCTACAGGGAAAAGGACGAGCCATGGGCTCATTACAGTGTCATTCCTCGCTGAAGTCCCTGATCTAACCTAATCTCGGCAATCTAGCGTCACCTTCGTGATACTGACTCTGGCAGCGAGGTGGGGCGTCCGCGCTGTTCGTGGAGCAGAACGAGAAAGATACAGAGGCCAGCCCTGAGCGTGATAGCCGGAAATGCACGGTGGGTTTTATCTGGTGCGTCAGGCCCTCAGGCGTGACGGACGTCTTGGCATGTAAGCGGTTCCGTTCCAGTACAAGATCAAGCTTATCAATTTATCGGGTTGTTGGGTGTTCACATTCATTGTCATGCATTTTCGGGGAGAATATGGACAATGCACACCGACGATTAAAAGACCACATTGAGCGGGGTAGATAGACACATTGTCTCTCTGGTCTTTGAACCTTTCCTCCTGCCGAATTAGAAGGAAATAATTACATCTTGATAGTTTGTATGATGAAAGGTGATCACGAAATACCCAATCTGTAAGTTCTACCTGCGGGTTAGTCCAAAGTGATATCCGATCAGTAAGACCCCATACGCACATGATTCTGCGTTAGGTGGTATAGGCGTAAGCTCTGATGCTGGACGCTGATCAAGATCATCCTCTCGACGCGTGGACACGAGAGTCAGTGTGCGATCAAACCCGTGATTGGACTGTCAGAGCGTCACCGTTCAGATTGTAAACCCGAAAAAGAGGGACAAGCACGCACGAGATCTCTCCACGTCTCTTCTTCGTCATTTTCGGTTTGCAACTGATATATCTGCATGAACCCCTTCAAGCTAAGAAACGTATCAGAAATTGCATGTGTACAAGCCCAAGTGTAAAGGGGGCGATAAAACGTACGTCAGACCACCGTCATCGGTCACATCGAGAAACTCGACCAGTTCGTCCTTGGTCTCTTGAGAGAACGGTGCGCCATTTGTGTCGCGTGCCCACGCGTCCAAGCCCTCCTGGGTGAGATATGCACCTTCTGGAGGCGCAAGGAGCGAAAGACCATGAGTATTGCGCGTCAACGCAGGTGGAGCAGGTGTGCAATATTTCGTAAAGATGTGCTTGAGGCACGCTTCCAGCTAAGAACGATGCGAACCTGGTGCATCAGGTACAACGTCAAAAACGGCACCAAACTATCGCTCACCTTTTGGGATATCGCGCCGTCGTCGTCGAGGAGCTGGGCATCCGGCTGGTTGTTTCGTCTTCCTTGACGGGAGGATGGCTCAGGCGTCGCTGGACGGGGAGACTGTACGCGCGAATCGATGTTGGAAGGCGTGTTGGTCGTGGAGGACTTCGTGAAAGGCATGGTGAGCGCCGATCACCAGCGATCGAGCAGAGTCTCCCTCGCGCTCGTCGTGTCAGACGATGAGCAACGGTCTGGCGGTCACGTGTCGGCCATGGATATACGCGCTTCCTAATCGGGCAGCCTGCTGCTCAGCCGCTCTCTGCCCATGGCTGACGACAAGAGGGCGGAACCGCTCTCCATTGAGACGTTGCTGCAGAAACAAAAGGCGGAGAAAGATGCTGCTGCCAAGGTATGTTCATGGGGAATGTGTTGCTTGGGTCATACTCATGTGAATTTCCGTCTGTAGCCCAAGTTTCTCTCCAAGGAGGAACGAGCCAAGATTGCGATTGCCAAACGAGCTGCTGAGCTCAGGGAGCAACGGGAGCGCGAAGAGAAGACGAGACAGGATAGAGATGCGCTTGAGCAGGAGGCAGAGGCGGTCCGTCAGCGGGAGAGGGAGAGGGATCGTGCAGCGCGGTATGGGGGCACAGCTCGTCGTAAGCGTTATTGCTCCATGGCCCGTCGCCAAATAGTTGATTGCCTGGTACAGAAGACGACAAGGAGAAGTACGGTCATCCGGAAAAGGACACTCGTCATGGGCGACGGGACGGGAGAGGGAAGGGCAATCCACCGGATGACCGACGTGCCTCGCAGCCTGCTCAACCACCTCGGAGTGGCTTTGCAAACGTCCCGACCGGCCCACGTGCAGATCGCGTAAAGCCTTCTAATGCCCCGTCGTCGAGCGCGACCCCTACTCCTACTCCTGCTCCATCCACACCCTCTGGCAACGGCACGCTTCCCGAATCCAGTACACCACATGTTCCCCCCATGACGGAAACCGATCTCTCAGCCCTTCGAGACCGGTATCTTGGAGTAACGAACAAGAAACGGAAAATACGGAAGATGAATGATAGAAAGTTTATATTCGATTGGGCAGAGGATGAGGATACGTTTGCATCCGATTCACCCATTGCTGTGGGCGCCAATAGGCAGGGTGCACAGGTGATGTTTGGTCGTGGCCGAGTGGGTGGGATGGATGCTGGTGCAGCATACAGTGGTACCAGCGCCGACGCAAATCTGGCAGATGCCATGGAGAGGAGGAAAGCAGCAAAGAGTGGTATTGATGAACGGCACTGGTCAGAAAAACCACTTTTGGAGATGAAGGAGCGAGACTGGCGAATATTCAGGGAGGATTTCAGTATTGCAGCACGGGGTGGGCATCTGTGTTGCGACATCCTGACCAGATACTAACATTCTTCCTTTGTAGGTGGTTCCATCCCTCACCCGTTGCGTTCCTGGGCAGAGTCTACGATCCCCCAAACTATACTCAGTGTTATCGACAAGATTGGTTACAAGGAACCCTCGCCCATTCAGCGACAAGCTATTCCAATCGGGTTGCAGAACCGGGACATTATTGGTATTGCCGAGACGGGTCCGTAAAGCTCTTTTTTTTTTCGCTGACAACCTTGCTGACCCCAGCCTAGGTTCCGGAAAGACGGCCGCGTTTGTCATCCCCATGCTTACTTTCATCTCGAATTTGCCACCTCTCGCGGATGAAAATCGTCACCTTGGACCTTATGCATTGATCTTGGCGCCGACGCGTGAACTGGCCCAACAAATCGAGACAGAAGCTCGCAAGTTTGCAGGTCCTCTGGGATTTACCTGCGTCTCCATCGTCGGTGGTGTATGTCGTACATTTCCGTATTGTTTTCTTTGTTTGACGCGAATTATTGTAGCGTGCGGTAGAAGAACAACAGTTTAACCTCCGCGAGGGTGCAGAGATCATCATCGCTACACCTGGTCGTCTGAAAGACGTGATCGAGCGGCATGTGATCGTCCTTTCTCAATGCCGCTACATTGTCATGGATGAGGCCGACCGTATGGTTCATCTTGGGTTTGAGGCAGACCTGCTCTTCATCCTTGACAAACTCCCTGCTGAACTGATGGAGGGTGAGCCAGAGGGCTTTACGGTGCGGAGTGATGCTATGGAGGTGGATGGCGAGGAAAATGCTAGTATTATTGCCAAGGGCCGCACCAGAGTTACGACGTTGTTTTCAGCGACGATGCCTCCTGCGGTGGAGCGCCTGGCAAGGAAGTATCTAAAGAGACCTGCGACGATTACGATCGGTGAGGCTGGACGAGCGGTCGATACGGTCGAGCAACGCGTCGAGTTCGTCATTGGGGATGAGAAGAAAAAGTACGTGTATGCTCTGGGCACTTTGGCGTGCAATTCAACGGTTGGTGCAGGCAGCGTATGCTGGAGATTCTCAACAGTGGGATGTTTGCGTCTCCGATCATTGTGTTTGTCAATCAAAAGAAGACGGCAGACATGGTGGCCAAGGACTTGTCGCGGGCCGGGGTACGTCTTGTGCTACCATCGGGCCACGCTGACTGACAGAGTTCATGTGCCGTAGTGGTCTGCAGCTACTCTGCACTCTGGCAAGACCCAGGAGCAGCGGGAGGCGTCGTTGCAATCTCTGCGCTCAGGAGAGGCCGACATTCTGGTTGCCACTGATCTAGCAGGGCGTGGTATCGACGTGCAAGATGTGAGTTTAGTCATCAACTACCAAATGGCGGGCACGATCGAGGCATACGTGCATCGTATTGGTAAGTATCAAGGAAGGAGAGTGAAGAGTTGGAAATGACGTTGTTACTGCGCAGGTCGAACCGGTCGTGCTGGCAAACAAGGAACGGCGATCACCTTTTTGTCGAATGATGACGACGAAGTGATGTACGTCGTTTCACCTCGGACGTGGCTCGCTTGGTTGACCCGCCCTCTCTGTTCGACAGGTACGACCTCAAACAAGGTCTGTCTTTTCCACCTGCTCTTTTGCCCACACCTTGTCGTGTTTGTTCATCTCCGCCCTTGTGCTGGATGCTGTCCGGAGCCGACGGCGTCAGGGTCGCACTGCTTCCTCATCAGCGCATTCATGTGGCGTTTTCATTGGAAACCTTGTTTGCGGCTTGGTTTTTGGGATCGGAGGGTGGATGCATGTCGCCTCCGTGTCTCGGTCGCGCCCGCGTTGCGGCCTGCCTGCCGAGTCCGGTGTGCATTGGCGGGTGGAGAGCTGAGGGGTGGACATGGTTGACGTGTGTGCCGTGATGTGGAATCACGGACAACGTGATGTGTTACCCCGCTGTTCCCCGCATTGCCGGCGTTTCCCCGCATTGTTCCTTGCGCGCAACTGCTCACTGATTTGCGCAGAGATATCGAAATCGCCAGCGTCAAAGGTGCCGCCCGAGCTCGCGAAACACGAGGCGGCACAGCATAAAGTCTCCAAGGAGATGAAGCGGAAGAGGGATGCGGAGGATGTCGGGTGAGCGCGGGTGGTTGCGTGTGTACGCGGTGTAGCGATAAGATGGCCACGTGAACTGATCGGAGTGTGCGTGGATGACTCAGCGGATTTAGTCATCCTCGGCCGAGTTTGTGATGACGCACCGGTCCGATTTCCCGATATGGCAAGTGGATGTGTTTTGAGTGGGCCGTCGCTTCCAGTCTGTACTTCTTCGCCATGCTCTCTGCCCGCCCCATGCAGCTCCTCCTCTCCCCCGACCCGACCCGGTCCTCTCCCTCGTCCCCCCCCGACGCCATGCCCAGCCAGGTCCGTGCGCCGTCGTCCGCGCCCCGCCCGCTGCTCACCCCCCCGCAGACCCTCGACGTCCCCGCCGTCGACCACGCATCCCCGGGCACGTCCCCACCGTCCCGCTCCCGCTTCCGCCGCCGCATCTCCTTCCACTCCCCTGCCAACACCCCGCCCAACCCGCCCTCCTCCCCCGCCCCCAAGCACGGCCCCCTCCACGACCTCAAGCGCTTCCTCAACCACCACATCCCCCACCCCCACTCGCGCCCTCCCTCCTCCACGAGCACGACCCCGTCTTCCTTGCGGAGCTCCCCAAACTCCACCACACCCCACACCCCCGCCGAGCCCCATCTCCAGCCCCAGCAGCAGCGCAGGGGCCTCGATTTCGACACCTCCGTCATCGACGTCGTCCCCGCCCTCGTCCCTCCAGATCACTCCGCCCCAAAGGACAAGGATCCCCACCACCATCTCTTCTCCTCCTTCCTCAGCAAGGCTCTCAACCACAAAGACAAGCCAAAGGACAAGCACCAGCCCTCCTTCCTCGTCCCCGATCTCCCCTCCCCGTCTTCCACCATCTCCTCAAAACGCCCTTCCCCCTCGCCCCCCTCCACTCCGGAGCCGCCCGCAGTCTCCACCTATGCTCACCCCGTGCCCTCCCTCTCATCCGCGACACACGCCCACCTGTCCAAAAAGTATGGCAAGTGGGGCCGTGTCCTTGGCTCCGGCGCAGGCGGGACCGTCCGCCTCATTCGTGGCCGTGCAAAGTCGGGAGGCGCAGTATATGCTGTGAAGGAGTTCCGTCCTCGTCGCACAGGCGAGTCGGAGCGCGAGTACGAGAAAAAAGTACGTGCCGAGTTCTGCGTCGGCGCTTGCTTGAAGCACGTCAATGTCATCGAAACCGTCGACATCGTCTGCGATCATGGTCACTACTACGAGGTATCTCTCCCTCCGTCCTACCCTCCGTCTCCGTCTCATCCCCAGTAGGTCATGGAATACGCCCCGTATGACCTCTTCTCCGTCGTCATGTCTGCCAAGATGCTCCGTCCAGAGATCTTTTGTGTCTTTCGCCAGATATGCAACGGCGTTGCCTATCTCCACTCCCTGGGTCTGGCCCATCGAGATCTCAAGCTCGACAACTGTGTCCTGACCCGCGGCGACATCATCAAACTCATCGACTTTGGTACTGCCGTCGTCTTCGCGTACCCTGGCTCGGATATGGGTGGCTCCGTTCCCAATCAATCCAGCGCTGTCCAGGCTACGCACGCTCCCGTTATGGGATATGTAGGCACTCAGCCAGACGCCCCCGCGCCACATACACATGCCCGCCTGATCAAGGCATCTGGGATTGTAGGCAGCGACCCGTACCTCGCCCCCGAGGTCCTCGCCGGCGGTAATTATGATCCTCGCAAGACAGACGTGTGGAGCGTTGGTGTCATCTTTGTAAGTCCCTTGGTTCTGATGTTCCGTATGGCTCTGCCGTTGCCGCACCCTGTTGCTGTGGCTGAACGTGCCCCACCCTGGTACTTTTGCGCCCGCTCGGCCGGGATTATGTGATAACGGCACTGGTCTAGGCTCGGGCCTATATCCAGCTTGATGCATGGTCTCGTAACCCCAACGCTCACTGTACAATTGAATTGATAGGTGTGCATGATCCTGCGGCGTTTTCCTTGGGCAGTTCCCGATCGCGAACGGGATGCATCTTTCCGTGCCTTCCTTGAAGCAGAAGGTGAAAACCCATTCGAATCGCACAGATCGCATTCCAGCCGCGCGAACCCTCGTGCGCGAAAGAGTTCAAAGAAGGGCGGAAAAGGGCCTTGCACCCCAGTCACACCCAATGGGTCCTCTCGCTTGGCCGTGCCGTCAGCCAACGGCGCAAGCGGATCTTACACCGCTTCAGCTCCAGGCGGTGTGTACCCACCGCATGAACCCTGTTCTTGTGCTGAACCCTGTCCGATTCATTCACTGCAGAACATGCGAGCTCGCTCACGCCCGCCTCACTTCTGCCTGACGATGCTAAATCTCTCCTTAGCATGACGAGCAGATTCACAGAAAGCACCTATCCTTACCCACCTACGATCATATCTACCAACTCGCGTTCCCGCTCTGGTTCCGCATCTCATACTTCCTCTTCCAGTGCAGAAGACGACGAGCGGCGGCATGAAGAAGCAAACAGGTTGACGAAGCAGGCGCTATTGAGCCCCGGACATAGCACGAGGATCACAACACTCCCCCCACCAGGACAAGATCATCAGATCGATGGCGTCGTCGGAGAGTGCGAGATCGAGATGGACAAGAGCGTGTTAGAGCTCGGTCGGCCTGGTCTATCGACTGAGAGTCTACCCGTGCGTAGCGCGCTCCGTGCGGCAATTGTCCGTGCGGAGGAAATCGTGGCAAGTCATTCCCTTTTGGAACAGTTGTCTCCACCATCACCAGTGGCCGGACCGCAGCAATTCCCGTCTTCGGAACTGCAGCCGACCCGCCCAGCGCCATCCCCGCCCACCTCTCAAAATGGTTCCCCGTCTCAGACGTCCCAACAAGTTTCAAAGCCTGAAGCTCAAAAGAGGACCCCACGCAAACGCACTGTCTCGCGTACCTCTCCTAACTCTGTTTTCCGTCTACTTCCTCGCGAGACTAGACCCGCACTCCGCCGTATGTTGTGCTTTGACCCGAAAGCTCGTACGACCATGGGTGAACTACTTTGGGGGCGGTGTGGTGGTGACGGCATCATTGCACTCGAGGAGGACGAAAAGTGTGGCTGTGAAAGGGATCGGGAGTACGAGGAGGACGGCCCGGACGCGGACGATCACGATAGCGATTGCGAGAGTGACGAAGAGTACGATGAAGACCTCGGGGATCCTTGGACCAGAAGCATCGATATCTGTACAGAAAAGGAGGTGCCCACGCATGTGCACGTTCGCATCCAAGCAGACGAGAAGACGAACAAGAAACGATTTTTCTGAGTTCTCTGGCGCAGCAGGACATGGAGAAGCGGGAGACAATCGTGACAAGCCCTTTTCTTTGAAGGCCTCGCGATGTCCTCGCGGATCGAAGGCCAGGGTGGTGGTGTTGATCGATCAGTGCCCTGTCATCGATCGTGGAGAGGTGTCTATCATGACGCTGTCACCATGCTATTGATTTATGCAGACATGTGTCCTCCTCAGGCAATCCAACGTCGACCGGTGCACCACTTCTCTTTACCTAACGGCCGTACATCATGCCTGCTGTGCTCTCTTTCTAGTCTTCGACTCCCCATTTCATTGTCTTGCTCGCATCACCTCCACTTTCACTTGCTGCCAGAATACCTGGCCATTTTCATCATCATCGAACAGTGGTTCTCTTTCTTTTCACTCGTTTTCTCTGTAGATCTTTGTTACGCCTATTTCGTTTCACCCGCGTTGACATCCCTTCCAGGGCTACGACCCATTTCG